>SJYC01024244.1:0-59116 GCA_006408675.1 Madoqua kirkii | reverse complement strand
GACTCTTGAGAGTCCCTTGGACTGCAAGGAGATCCAACCAGTCCATTCTGAAGGAGATCAGCCCTGGGATTCCTTTGGAAAGAATGATGCTAAAGCTGAAACTCCAATACTTTGGCCACCTCATGTGAAGAGTTGACTCATTGGAAAAGACTCTGATGGGGAAGGAGGAGAAGGGGACGGCAGAGGATGAGACGTCTGGATTGCATCACTGACTCGATGGACGTGAGTTTGAGTGAACTCCAGGAGTTGATGACGGACAGGGAGACCTGGCATTCATGGGCTCACAAAGAGTCGGACACGACTGAGTAACTGAACTGAACTGAGTCTGTTTTCTGTTTTTTTCTTCTTTGACTTCGAAATAATTTCTTTCACTAGGACTCGGAAACAGTGCTTCCCTGATGGTTCAGATGGTAGAGTCTGGCTGCAGTGCGGGAGACCTAGGTTTGACCTTTGGTTCAAGAAGATCCCCTGGAGAAGGAAATGGCAATCCACTCCAGTATCCTTGCCTGCAAAATTCCATGGATGGAGGAACTTGGCAGGCTGCAGCCCATGAGGTCTCAAAGAGTGGGACACGACTGAGCAACTTCACTTTTTTTCTTTCAGCAACAGTAGCCCATTATGCCTTTTCTGATGCTGGCATCTGAGATGTAAATTGTAAGTCAAAGTTTGCAAACTGTTGTTAGCATTGCTTTTGGCAATGAATTTGTTACTGTGTATGAATAGGTAGGTAAGAAAATGGAAACCTCTTGAAAGAAAAGATTGTTGAAAAGATGGTAGAATGGCAAAATTATGCTGAAGAAATTTCACCTTCTAAAAATTGTGTAAAGGGCTAGTCGTGGTGGAACAGTTCTATAATACCAATTCTATTCTTCTGATGTTATTTTAAGGAATGTCCGATGTTTAAACCTTCATTTTCTTTTTGAAGTCTTCTAACCTCTGCTTGGTATTAAGTGCTAATGTTTTCTTATACCCTCCTTTTCTACCAGCACTTAAACTGTGTCATACCAGTTGTTCTCAGAGTGTGGCCTCCAGACCAGCATGATTAGCATCACTTAGGAACTTGAGAAAAACGCAAATTCTTGGGTCTTGCTACAGACCTACTTACTGAATCAGAAGCTTAGGGTGAGATGCCCTACAATCTTTGTTTTAAGTGGGAGGTGGGAGGGAGGTTCGAGAGAGAGGGGACATATGTATACTCATGGCTGATTATTGTTGATGTATAGCTCCCCAGGTGGCACAGTGGTAAAGAATCCACCTGTTAATGCAGGAGATGGCCTGGGTCAGGAAGATCCCTGAAGAAGGAAATGGCAATGCACTCCAGTATAATTGCTTGAAAGATTCCATGGACAGAAGAGCCTGGCAGGCCCCAGTCCATGGGGTCACAAAGAGTCAAGACTCAACTGAGCAGCAGCAGCAGCAGCATGGCAGAGCCTAACACAAGGGTAATTGTGAAGCAATTATCCTCCAATTAAAAGTAAATAAATAAAAAAGAAAGCCCTCCAAGTGATTTTGATTTTGAAGATTGAGAACTGTTGCCATATATTAACTATAGTTGTCAACCTTGTTTTCTCCTGGCCGCTGTAATTCCTAACATAGTGTCCCAAACTTAGTAGATACTTGATTATTTGACTTGAGAGCACAGGTTTACTTTGTCAGGGCCTGCAGCACCTGACATCATCTGTCTGGTAAGAGACTACGTGGGAAGAAGAGACTAAAATGTTTGAGATTTTTTTTCTTTCCCTCTTTTATATCACAGCTGCTTGGAGAGTCTGCACAAAAAGGCCCATAAAGTATGGGCCAACAAAAGAATAAAGATGTGGAACCAAGGAGATATGTTTTGGTACTTATCTAGGACATGAGTAATGGGCCTTAACAGTTTTTTTCCCCATAGTTCATGCTGTGAATGTAAGCATAGAAACCCTAAAACCAGATTTTAGGGAAGAAACTTTATAGCCAGAAAGTCTTATTGCTGTTACATAAACATAATTTAAATTGCCTTGATGGGACTTTTCTGTGAAGATGAGTGAACCTGATTACCAAGTTTTTTGAAAAGTTGATTTATTCAGTATAAATATTTGGCCCAGAGTATTGAATCTCTTTATTCTACCATGCGTATAAAGTATAGATTCTCCACATTCATCACCTTGATTTTGTGTGGGCATACGATTAGTGCATAGTCAGATCATTCCTCTCCTAAAGTGTATTATAGCTTAATAGTAATAAATCAGAATGAAAAGAGGTTAAATGGAGATGTAAGCCACCTGTTAGGGGAGCTTGAGAGAATAGTTAAGACTGGGGAATCTGGGGAAGCTTTGAGGCAATTATTTTTAAAACTTTGCTTTTTTTAAATAAAGTATAGATTCTCCACATTCATCACCTTTGATTTTGTGTGGGCATACGATTAGTGCATAGTCAGATCATTCCTCTCCTAAAGTGTATTATAGCTTAATAGTAATAAATCAGAATGAAAAGAGGTTAAATGGAGATGTAAGCCACCTGTTAGGGGAGCTTGAGAGAATAGTTAAGACTGGGGAATCTGGGGAAGCTTTGAGGCAATTATTTTTAAAACTTTGCTTTTTTTAAAAGTATTTTTTCCAGCAGTCCGTTCTATACCTCTGTGTCTCTTATATTGTCTCACTTTCTGTGGCTGAATCGTGTCAGTGTATGGCAGAACCAATGCAGTGCTGTGAAATGGAATAAGCATTAAACAAAAACAAACAAACAAACAAACAAAAAAAAAACAAAAAAACAAACTAGACTGAAAAAGACAAACAAACAAAAAAACCAAAAAAACACAAAAGTGATGAAGCACTTTGATTCTGGACTCATCTTCACAATTCCTGCTTCCTCATCTATCATTTTTGTAACCAGCACTATAATTAGTTATGGCATACTAATGTCCTCCACCACAAAATGGAAATTAATATATGTATGCATTTGAAGAGCAAGTGAATAAAACAGACTTGCGAGTCTCATTAGGGATTGCTTTGTTTTCTGTTACACTTCACTTGTCTGGCTTAAGAAAATAAAATATGTAAATCATAAAAAAAAAAAAGTATTTTTTCTTAATTTAGTTTGGTTTTTTTGAAGGTTTGACCAAATGTTATGTTAGAAGCCAGACAAATGATGTGTTTATTAACTTATATTGTGCCTTCTTCCAAGTGGCTCAAACTTCTTAAAAGTGAGATTTGAGTAGATGTGGCACCCATGTTTTGAATGACACGACTGCCTAATAAGTGATGTTTTATCCTTTTAGACTAGTGTAGTCGACTTGATTTGTCTGGTTGTTATCTCAGGAGAATTATTGTTCTCTCTTAATTCAAGAGTATACTATTTTGGAGGAAAAATTATGTGGTCCCTCAGTTGAGACCACCTGATATGAAGAGCAGACTCAGAAAAGACCCTGATGCTGGGAAAGATTGAAGGCAGGAGGAGAAGGGGACGGCAGAGGACAAGATGGGTGGATGGCATCTCTGACTCAATGCACATAAGTTTGAGCAAGCTCTGGGACATGGTGAAGGACAGGGAAGCCTGGAGTCTGCAGTCCATGGGGTCACAAAGAGTTGGACATGACTGAGCGACCAAACAACCACCACTATTTAAGACTGCATGGTCTTTTAGGGAAGATTTCATATACCTAGAATATGGTAAAGGAAAACAATTTTATCTTTTAAGGCCATTTTCCTGGGGGAACAGTCTTTTGTTTTCATATGGTCTGGTGTTAATATACCAAAATATAATTTAAAAAATTCAAAACATGTAGAGTCTTAGTCAAGAGACAAGAGTAAATCTTGTTTATATTGTATAAAGCTCAGAGAGAAAGTCGGTAGCCCCCCAACCCCTTTACTTTGTACAATATATACTGGAATGTGCTAAATGCTAAAAGTGTCTACTTGTCCTCCTATTTTAACTGAAGCAAAAAAAAAAAAAAGATCATTTGAAAAAGATCTAGAAAATACTTATGTAGGGATAAGACTCCTAAGGGCAGAAAATACCCATTTGACTAAAACTTCTTTTAATTGAAAGTCTAAATTTACCTGAACTAGTCAGTAAACTAGCAAAATCCCAAACTCATTGTTTTAAAAGGATTAGCTGGCTGCAATAAAAATTACATCTTAAAGGAAACTAATTCTGGCCTGTTTTAAATTGGGTGTTGGTTCAGCTTAAGCACCAAGTGAAGGGCTATAAACTGAAGGGCTCCAAATTCACTGCAGATAAAGTGACTGCAGCCATGAAATCCGAAGATATTTGCTCCTTGGCAGGAAAGCTGTGGCAAACCTAGACGGTGTCTTGAAAAGCAGAGACATTACTCTGCTGACAAAGATCTGTATGGTCAAGGCTAGGTCTTAACTAGCATTCATGTACCTGGGCTGTAAAGAAGGTGGAGTGCCAAAGAATTGATGCCTTCGAACTGTGGTGCTAGAGAAGACTCCTGAGAGTCCTTTGGACAGCAAGGAGATTAAACCAGTCAATCTTAAGGGAAATCAACCCCTCATACGTGTTGGAAGGAGTGATGCTGAAACTGAAACTCCAGTATTTTCGTCATCCAGTGAGAACAGCTGACTCATTGGAAAAGTCCCTGATGCTGGGAAAGACTGAGGGCAGAAGAGGGCACCAGAGGATGAGATGGCTGGATGGCGTCACCAAAGCAATGGACATAAACTTGGGCAAACTTCAGGAGATGGTGAGGGATACGCAAGGGAGGCCTGGTGTGCTGCAGTCCATGGGATCATGGGCAACTGAAGAACAGCAAAGCACCAAGTATTTGAATATCTCCTAAATACAACAGCCCTAGACTAGCGGTATAGCCAGTATGTGATTCTGCCTGCCTTCATGAAGGTGTGGTTTGGTTGAGGTAGGAGACAGGGAAGGTTTAAATGAGATGAGGATTAAGAATTGAACTTTAAAAAAGCTAGAACAGGGATTTGAATAGTGGAAGGGCAAGGGGTGACATTTTAATTTATTGATTTTATTACTTTTTGGCTGTGCTGGGTCTTCATTGCTGCGCGTGGGCTTTCTCTAGTTGTGCTCAGGAGGGGCTAATCTTCATTGTGGTGCATGGGCTTCTCATTGCGATGGCTTCTCTTATTGTGGAGCACAGGCCCCAGGGTGTGCAGGCTCAGTAGTGTGGCACATGCGCTTAGCTAGCCGGAGATGTGGGATCTTCCCGGATGGGGGGATTGAACCTGCGTGCCCTGCATTGGCAGGTGGATTCTTAATCACTGGGCCACCAGGGAGGTCCAGGGAGTCACATTTTGAATTTAACAGAGTGCTGCTGCTGCTGTTAAGTCGCTTCAGTAGTGTTTGACTCTGTGCGACCCCATAGACGGCAGTCCACCAGGCTCCCCCGTCTCTGGGATTCTCCAGGCAAGAACACTGGAGTGGGTTGCCATTTCCTTCTCCGATGCATGAAAGTGAAAAGTGAAAGTGAAGTCGCTTAGTCGTGTTCGACTCTTAACGACCCCATGGACTGCAGTCTATAAGGCTCCTCCATCCTTTGGATTTTCCAGGCAAGAGTACTGGAGTGGGGTGCCATTGCCTTCTCCCTTAACTGTGAGAAAGAATAAAACAAATTTAACATGGGAGTAAACTGACTTCTGCAGAGTTATAAAGGTAGCTTTCGAGGCAAGTTCCAAACTCATCTTGTCATGAAAACTATCCTTTAAGTATGGAAGATTTATATGGAGAAGTGATTGAAGAGGGTTGATATGATGGTCATATAGTAAATGATTTGGAGATGGGGAAAATTGGGGATAAAGAATCTAACTACATAATAGCATTATGGACCACCTGGTGACCGTAGTTCCCCTACTAAGAGAAGTAGGCAAATCAGCCGTCCAGCCCTTTGGTTGAAAAAGGAGGATATGAAAACAAGGAAGAATAAAAAACCAAATGAAGCTTGTCATAGGAAAAATACTCTTTATCTAAAGAAATAAAAACATGTTAGTTCAGTTCAGTTGCTCAATCATGGCATCTTAAAATCATATTAAGATGTCAGCAATGCCAGCAAGAGTTGTTACCTAAAACTTGACTGTTAAGATTTCCCCAAAGTTTAAACAAAAAACAGCTTAATAAATCTTCCCTCTGCTAGCTCTTTTAATCTATAACTTCTCCATCAGTTTTTCTGACCTAAGGGTAGAAGGAAAGCACTGAGATAGTGTCAGTTTGATAACAAGTGTTTTTATGGAAGATCTAAGCTGGATGTGTGTTAATAGCATTTCAAATAGAGTTCTAGACAGCTCTTTCAACAAAGTCTGATTTAAAGCCATTAGAACTTTCGCCAAGGGAGGAGGATTTTGAAGAGAAAACACTTTTTTTTTTTTTTCTTTTATGGCTGTGCTGCGAAGCAGGCGGGCCTCCTAGTTCCTGACCAGGGATCAAACCCATGCTCACTGCAGTGGAAGCTCGAGTCTTAACCACTAAGCTTCCTGGGACATCCCTGGTTTGTTTATTCTTAAAGAAGAAAAGCTTGTTTAAGAATCTTTGAAGATTTAGAATATAATGTTAGTAATATTAATTAAAATTTTTATTGTTGTTGTTTAGTTGATCAGTCATGTCTGACTCTTTTGAGATTACATGGGCTGTAGCCCACCAGGCTCCCCTGTCCATGGGATTTCCCTGGCAAGATTACTGGAGTGAGTTGCCATTTCCTCCTTCAGGGGATTTTCCTGACCCAGGGGGTGAACCCCCATCTCCTTGTTTCTCCATTGCAGGCAGATTCTTTTCCGCTGGGCCACCAGGGAAGCCCACTAGTTAAAACTGTGTTAATGTATGTTAAAAAAGTTACTCTATGTTTTCTCCAAGATTTATGGTTGTTAGGATGTTTATCATCCAGTCTCCTTTTCTATGTTTCTTGAGTCATCGTAGAATATGACCAAAAGAGGAAAGTTAGCTGGAAATTAGAACTAGAGAATTAGTCTAAATAACTAGTTCTAGGAGATAAAAGTTACTTTAACAAAAATAGTTGATACTACTATCCATGAGGGTAGGAATGACTGGTTTTGTGTTAGTTTCTGTTTTACATAATTCCTTTCTACCTTCCTTTCCCCATGTGTATCTAGTGAGTAACTCTATTGATAGCTCCTCTAACTCTGGGCTGTGCCTTTTGAGTTTGTGTGGCTGGGGATCCTGATCTGGTTCATGTATAGTATGCTAGTTCCTTCATCTTCATAGCTTTAGGAATTGATTTTTCATACTTCGAAAATCTTACACAGAATTGAGAACCTGTGTAATCAAGTCCTTGATGGATTAAAGTTCGAAGTGGAGCTTTAGGAAAGTAATGTTCAAAATTCTCCAAGTCAGGCTTCAACAGTACGTGAACCGTGAACTTCTGGATATTCAAGCTGGATTTAGAAAAGGCAAAGGAACCAGAGATCACATTATCAACATCCGCTGATTTTTTTTTTCTTTTATGGCTGTGCTGCGAAGCAGGCGGGCCTCCTAGTTCCTGACCAGGGATCAAACCCATGCTCACTGCAGTGGAAGCTCAGAGTCTTAACCACTAAGCTTCCTGGGACATCCCTGGTTTGTTTATTCTTAAAGAAGAAAAGCTTGTTTAAGAATCTTTGAAGATTTAGAATATAATGTTAGTAATATTAATTAAAATTTTTATTGTTGTTGTTTAGTTGATCAGTCATGTCTGACTCTTTTGAGATTACATGGGCTGTAGCCCACCAGGCTCCCCTGTCCATGGGATTTCCCTGGCAAGATTACTGGAGTGAGTTGCCATTTCCTCCTTCAGGGGATTTTCCTGACCCAGGGGGTGAACCCCCATCTCCTTGTTTCTCCATTGCAGGCAGATTCTTTTCCGCTGGGCCACCAGGGAAGCCCACTAGTTAAAACTGTGTTAATGTATGTTAAAAAAGTTACTCTATGTTTTCTCCAAGATTTATGGTTGTTAGGATGTTTATCATCCAGTCTCCTTTTCTATGTTTCTTGAGTCATCGTAGAATATGACCAAAAGAGGAAAGTTAGCTGGAAATTAGAACTAGAGAATTAGTCTAAATAACTAGTTCTAGGAGATAAAAGTTACTTTAACAAAAATAGTTGATACTACTATCCATGAGGGTAGGAATGACTGGTTTTGTGTTAGTTTCTGTTTTACATAATTCCTTTCTACCTTCCTTTCCCCATGTGTATCTAGTGAGTAACTCTATTGATAGCTCCTCTAACTCTGGGCTGTGCCTTTTGAGTTTGTGTGGCTGGGGATCCTGATCTGGTTCATGTATAGTATGCTAGTTCCTTCATCTTCATAGCTTTAGGAATTGATTTTTCATACTTCGAAAATCTTACACAGAATTGAGAACCTGTGTAATCAAGTCCTTGATGGATTAAAGTTCGAAGTGGAGCTTTAGGAAAGTAATGTTCAAAATTCTCCAAGTCAGGCTTCAACAGTACGTGAACCGTGAACTTCTGGATATTCAAGCTGGATTTAGAAAAGGCAAAGGAACCAGAGATCACATTATCAACATCCGCTGGAAGCAGGAGAGTTACAGAAAAACATCTACTTCTGCTATATTGACTACGCCAAAGCCTTCGACTGTGTGGATCACAACAAACTGTGGAAAATTCCTAAAGAGATGGGAATACCAGACCACCTGACCTGCCTCCTGAGAAACCTGTATGCAGGTCAGGAAGCAACAGTTAGAACTGGACATGGAACAACACACTGGGTCCAAATAGGAAAAGGAGTGTCAAGGCTGTATGTTGTCACTGCTTATTTAACTTCTGTGCAGAGAACATCATGCAAAATGCTGGGTTTGATGAAGCACAAGCTGGAATTAAGACTGCTGGGAGAAATATCAATAACCTCAGATATGCAGATGACACCACCCTTATGGCAGAAAGTGAAGAACTAAAGAGCCTCTTAAAAAGTGAAAGAAGAGAGTGAAAAAATTGGCTTAAAACTCAACATTCAGAAAACTAATATCATGGCATCTGGTCCCATCATTTCATGGCAAATAGTTGGAGAAACAGTGGAAATAGTGACAGACTTTATTTTTTGAGCTCCAAAATCACTGCAGATGGTGACTGCAGCCATGAAATTAAAAGACGCTTGCTCCTTGGAAGAAAAGCTATGACCAACCTAGATAGCATATTGAAAAGCAGAGACATTACTTTGCCAACAAAAGTCCATCTAGTCAAGCCTATGGTTTTTCCAGTGGTCATGTATGGATGTGAGAGTTGGACTGTGAAGAAAGCTGAGCACCAAAGAACTGATGCTTTTGAACTGTGGTGTTGGAGAAGACTCTTGAGAGTCCCTTGAACTGCAAGGCGATCCAACCAGTCCATCCTAAAGGAAATCAGTCCTGAATATTCATTGGAAGGACTGATGCTGAAGCTGAAACTCCAGTACTCTGGCCACCTGATGTGAAGAGCTGACTTATTGGAAAAGACCCTGATGCTGGGAAAGATTGAAGGCGGGAGTAGAAGGAGGTGTTAGAGGATGAGATGGTTGGATGGCAACACCAACTCAATGGACATGAGTTTGAGTAGGCTCTGGGAGTTGGTAATGGGCAGGGAAGCCTGGCATGCTGCAGTCCATGGGGTTGCAAAGAGTTGGACACAACTGAGCGACTGAACTGAACTGGAGCCTTAGGAAAGGAATGGAAGTACTCAGAGCCCATGACTACAGCTCTTTTAAAATTTGTAATTGAAGCTTAGGCATCTGCCATGATCTAGTGGCCATCTCACTCAAAGATATTCTATTAGAATAGAGATATCCTATTCTTTATTTCAATAGCTTCTATAAGATGATTTATCTTACCTTTCACAAACCAGCATTTTTGGAGTAAATGTCTTAAGGACAAATGAAGAAGAATGATGTGTGTTATCTAGCAAGAAGGAAAGCAGGAAGAAGTAACACAAGTAAGTACCAAGCATTTTTATGTTATTGCAGAGAAGGCTAGCTGGCAGGAGATTTGAGTCTCCCTTCCATAGTTGTTGCTGGAAAATGCTAGAGACTGCATTGTTACCTCCCTGACATAGGTCTGGTCATGTAACTTGTCTTTGCCAATGGGATGTGAATAGAAATAGTCTCTTCTGGGCTGAGGTGGTTAAGAGGCGGCTGTACTTCTCTGTTCTCTTTTTATGGCAGCTTGGGAAGCCAGGTGTGAAAGGTGACAGTTAAAAGGTGAAGAGCCTGTGTTTTTGAATCACCACTCCTACTGAATACTTGCACTGGATTGTACATAAGGAAATTTCTGTTGTGTTAAATCGTAACATTAACACTATTTGGACTTTCTCTTAAAAAGGCTTGCATTGCTCTAACACACATCTTAATTTAATTTATTTAATAGCACATCTTTATTTAATATTAGTGTATTGTACCTTATGGGGGCTTCCCAGGTGGCGCTAGTGGTAAAGAATTCACCTTCAATGCAGAAGACGCAGGAGATGTGGGTTTGATCCCTGGGTCAGGAAGATCCCTAGGAGAGCATAGCAGCCCACTCCAGTATTCTTGCCTGGAGAATTCCATGGATAGAGGAGCTTGGCGGGCTACAGTCCAAGAGTCGGACATGACTGAAGCGACTGAGAAAGCACACATAGGACCTTTGAGGTAGATATTATTCCTTTTATAGATGGGGAAGATGTGTTTGAGCAGCAACTTTCCTTAAGGCCAGAGCAGATAGTTAAACCTAGGTCTGACTTGAAAACCTAGTGAGTTCTCTAATATAACATGCTGCATCTTAGAGAAAAGATATCCTTTGAGATAGGATAAATCCTAATCTTTTAGATTACAAGTTTCGGTTTTTGCCAATAATTTTTTTCTATGGAAAGTGACTTGGTGTTGGTAAGATAAGAATCTGTTAATTCCTGTATGTGAATCTAATTATTAGATTTAATTAGACTCCTTTTTACTGGGTTGCCTCTCTAGAGACAGATGAAATTCTCAAATTTACTCTTTTGATTGCTTTCGTGAAGGATTTTGTGGGAGGAGTATTAAGACTTCATTACTGCAAAGCTGCTGTACTTATTGGCTACAGAGGACTTAGAATCCAAGCCATAACTTTGTGCTCACTGTCTTACTTTTCTTACCTGTTTTCCAGACATCAGGGTCAGGAATCTGATTGGCAACTTTAGAAATTTTTCGTTTGGTTCCAAACTTGGAGAAATAATAACCTTTGAAAGATTAAAAGGCTGTCTGAAATATAGCACACAGAAATTACAGAAGCAGAGTGAAAACTTGGGCTTTTCATTGTTCATTTGGCTAAAGTTTCCATAGCTATGAAATATGGAGAGTTGGGGGGAGGATAATAAAACTCAATTCCACCTCCACTTAAAAAATAGGAAACTCCACTCCAAACAGAAAACTCAACGTCATCTGTAGCAGTCCTATTGACATAGTTAGCCTCATGTTCTTTGAGCCTTTTTGTTAGAACCACATGACAAGCATTATATTTTCAGTTAGCCATCTTTTAGCTATCTTTGGATTTTTCTAAAAGGAAGAAGTTCTTATTAAATAGCATTAAGGTTTTGCCTGAATTCCACCCTCCATTCCTTTCTGGAAATGCTGAAGATGTATCATGTTCCAAGGTTAAGAACTTTCAGGTAAGTTTGTTCTTTAAAAAAAAAGTTTTAATCTTTTATATTCTGAGTTTATTTTTCTCCCTGCATTGATTTAACAGTTATCAGGGGAAATTACCTTTCTGCATGATGCAAGGTGGCACTGTAACCTGCTGGCTGACATCCTGTGGTTTGGGTCATAAGGACATACTTTCAAGGTTTCTGACTCCATGAGGCCTAAATAGCAGGAAGCATGGGTTGGTAAAGAAACTATTGACATTTAAGACAAGGTAATCTTGACATAAGTCTATTTTCTGTTCTCATAAAAAGAGTGGTGTAAAAGATATGAGTGTAAAAGACTTGAGTTGGCAACTGGATGGAGAAGGCAATGGCAACCCACTCCAGTACTCTTGCCGGGAAGGTCCCATGGATGGAGGAGCCTGGTAGGCTGCAGTCTGCAGGATCGATAGGAGTTGGACACGACTTCACTTTCACTTTCATGCATTGGAGAAGGAAATGGCAACCCACTCCAGTATTCTTGCCTGGAGAATCCCAGGGACGGGAGAGCTGAGTGGGCTGCCGTCTATGGGGTCGCAGAGTCGGACACGACTGAAGCGACTTAGCAGCAGCAAAAGATAATATCTCAAGTCTTACCTATGATAGTTTTGGATAACATAAGCCATAACATAAGCTAGTTAGATAACAGGATTACAGGACAAATTCACTTTTTATATGCCTTGAAAGGCCAAAAATTAATATTTGTATACGTATTATATGACTTGTTTTAAATAGTTTTTCTTTTTACCTTTCAGTAGAGTATTAACTAAGCTGGCAGGATTCTTAGAAAACTCACAGTATTGGATAAAATTAAGTTTAACGCTGTGAGCTAGAATGTCCTGGAGAAAGCACGGCTGGGGCAGCTGGTTCCTTTACTGTTCAGCACTGCTCTCTTCCATCTCTTCACCAAATCTGTCTGAATGAAGTTTTTTCCAGACATAGATACTACTTGTCAGATAGGTCAGCCTAAGCACTTTTGGGGAGCGGGATTTGGAAGAAAGAACATTACTATGTTTAGGTTCAGGCTACTTTATATGAGAACACCAGTCTTAAATCTCTAAAGTCTTAGATACTAACACATGAAGACTCCTAGAAGCGAACTAAGAATACACTGTCTCAAATCTGGTGCATTTTACTGCCAATAGGAGGCCTACTTTCCCTTATGGCTAGCTGCCTTTAGCAACTCAGACATGCACTTCAAGGACTCCCAAGTTTCCAGGCAACAGCTACAGCTGAGATTTCTGCAAAGCAGAAACAGCATAGTCTGATTGGGGGGGCTGGTGCGGAGAAAGATCAAGGCAGACTGGTATAAGCAGTAGGGATAGAAAGGTGCCTAGAATAGCCCATTTCATTTCTACTTTGCATCATGCCTAGGGCATAGACAAAGAGCACAGAGCTAGACTGTTAAATGTCAGATTTTCCTGAGGGCATTTAGGTGATTAAGTCTAGGGATTTAAACTCAGGTACCTTTCAGGAACCCAAGGCAAGGTATTTTTTTTTTTTTAAAGCTTACAATGCATATTAATGATTATTTTAGACCATGAAAACTAACTGTGAGGTGAATTGGCTTCCTGAGTGTAAAGGCTGCAGTATATATAGTCCAATATTATATAGCTGTCTTTAGATTCTTAAAGAATATGGAAAAGGAGCTTTAATACTTAATGTAGTTGTCAGATAACCCCAAACCCTTATGTTTTACATTAATTTATTTTTAGTAGAAGGATAACTTCTTTACAGAATTTTGTTTTCTGTCAAACCTCAACATGACTCAGCCATAGGTATATGTATATCCCCTCCCTTTTGAACCTCCCTCCCATCTCCCTCCCCATCCCACCCCTCTAGGTTGATACAGAGGCCCTGTAAAACCCTTATTTTTAGCAGCCTAGAAAAGTTTGAAGTTTGACTGGAATGATAAGGCTGGTCTTAATAAACAAAGAGTGCTTCAGAATGGGCCTGGAGAATTGGTGACCTGGGAAAGGAAAGGAAAGGAAAGTGAAGTTGCCCAGTCGTGTCCAACTTTGCAACCCCATGGACTGGAGCCTACCAGGCCCCTCTGTCCATGGGATTCTCCAGGCAAGAATCCTGGAATGGGTTGCCATTTATCACTCACCTAATTATTGATAGCTGAATATCCCACAGAGAGAGACCAACACTATAATGGAGGCCATTTGGTTTAATACGTGTCAGACTCAGCAAACATATTCCAATCTTGATGCTAGTTTGACACTTAAAACATAGTCTAAAGGCTCTTTAGACCTACCTTATTCCTGAAACAGTGTCTCTCAAAAATTCAAAGGACAGCGTGACTTGAAGAGGAAAACCCTTCTGTAAGGCAAAACAAGGCAAATAGCTGAAGTTTGACAAGAGGGAAAGCACTGTACCCTTTGGTCAGGTGATGTGAAGCAACTTCCTGTTTGAGCTACCCAATTCCTCTTCTCCCACTGCATGTTCTGTGGTTTCTCAGAGGTTTCAAAGTTTTTGATTGTCATAGTTAAATCTTGAGAAGTGATTCTCCATCCCAGTCATGTGTGCATGAGAATCACTGAGTGGTTTTAAAGTGACAGAGCTTTTGACCCCACCCCAGAACTATTGGATTGGAATCTTCATGAATGGGATCTGGCTAATTGTGGCTTTCAAAGATTTCCATGGGGGATTCTGATTTGTAGCCAGGGTTACTAGGCTCTACTCTGGGGTAATTAAATGACCCTTCAAAGTGTGCCACCAGTTTCCAGCAGAAACTGCCACATAATGTTTCCAGTGAGTTGCATTAAAGATTACCTGTTGGCATGATTAGTCTCACATTTAAACCTGGCCTTTTTCTTTGGGGGTGCAAAATAGAATTCTGCAGACAGCAACATAAGCTCACTACATGTTAAAAAAATAAAAAAAATTATATTCGGTCTAATCCAGCTACCAGGTTTTGAGCCGAATGTGTACGTATGCCATCTCATACAACTACCTGTGTTCATGAGGGGCTGCTGCCATTGTACAGATTAGGAAACCAACTCAATGGTGACGGATAGCCTAAAGTTACAAAAGCAGTGTTTGAGTATCATTATTAATATTATTTGATGTAATACTTGTCAAGCACTCGAAGGACCTGATATGTAGTAAATAACGAAGTCATCACTTTACATGCAGTAACTTATTTAATACACACAATACACCCAAGAAATAGGAACTATTATCAATATCATCTCCATTTTGCACTCAGAGAACCTGGATCAGAGCTGCTAAATAGAGTTGGGATGTGAACTCAAATTACCTGGCTTCAGAACCTGGGATCCACTGTACTCAATTACTTTGAGCTCAAATTTCTGTCTGATGCCACAATGTAGACTTTTCCCACATGTCAAGTACAGGCAAGTAAGTGTTTCCAGGCTCTAGCCGAGGTGGCAGCATAATATGAAATAGGCAGTTAAAAGGTGAAAACTAATTTAGGTGTAAAATATGTGATATAGACCAGGCGCTGTAAGAGTTCAACAAGGGCTGGACTTTGGATTGTTTGTGTTAGCTCCAGAAGACTGACTAGGAGTTCAGTTTAGCAAGAGGGGAAAGCATAGATAAATGGGAAAGGCAGAAATGAAAAATGAACATGGGACACTGAGAATAGACTGCGAACTTGGTCTCCATTAAGTTAGGACACACTAGGGGACAGCAGAGTACAAGACTGGCTTGGCATGGAGTGTTTTCAATAACATTTTTAGGATGAGGACAAGAAATGCAAGTGAGAAGACTTCCCTGGTGGTACAGTGGACAAGAATCTGCCTGCCAATACAGGGGACACCCGTTGGATCCCTGGTCTGGGAAGATCCCACCTGCCACAGAGCAGCTAAGCCCAAGAGTACAACTACTGAGGCCCACGCACCTAAAGCCTGTATTTGGCAACCAGAGAAGCCACTGCAATGGGAAGTCTGCACTGCAATGAAGAGTAGCCTCCTCTCGCTGCAACTAGGGAAAGCTTGCCCACAGCAGTGAAGACCCAGTGCAGCTAAAATAAATTTAAAAAAAAGAGAAAGAAATGCAAGTGAGAAAGAGCCAACAGGAACTATATTAACCTATAGGGAGGCTGCTGCTGTTATATTGCTGTTCAGCTCCCTAGGGATTGGTGTCTTTCTGCTTGCCCTTTATTCTCCTCTGTCAAGGTGAAAGACCAATAGAAACCTCACGGGTCTCTTTAGAGAAACTGAGTATCTTTGGTAACAGCAAGTGATTCAGATATCTGGAACCACTATCACCTTCCACTAGGCCCATAGCCTTCTAGGGACTCAATTGCAGTAAATAAACTGGAAGGCAGATTCTATATTCTGAAAATGCAAAGCCTGCCTTAGAGATATTTGACATTTTATTCCGTCTTTTTGTTTCTTTGAAAAGGTTTTGGAAAGGAGGTAGCTATAAAGACAATTCTGTTTGATTTAGAATTTTCTGAGGACATTCTGCTTTTTGCCTTGAAAGAAACTTGAAAGGGAACTGATTTTCTTGATAAGGCCTAACTTGGAATGGCAAGAATATTTTAGTGCTAAAATTTATCTAGTCTTCTAAGATTTTAAAGTCTGTCATTAATTTTCCCTCATCTCAGTTAATTTCATTCTTCTTCATGGGGCCTGTTTCCCAGTTTAGTCTTTTTTCATGACATTTATTGTATTATTTTTCTTTGCTGCTGTCGGAGAAGGCAGTGGCACCCCACTCCAGTACTCTTACCTGGAAAATCCCATGGATGGAGGAGCCTGGTGGGCTGCAGTCCATGGGGTCGCTAAGAGTCGGACACCACTGAGCAACTTCACTTTCTGTTTTCACTTTCATGCATTGGAAAAGGAAATGGCAACCCACTCCAGTGGGGACAGGGGAGCCTGGTGGGCTGCACCAGAGCTGGACACGACTGAGGTGACTTAGCAGCAGCAGTTCTTTGCTGCTGCGTGTGGGCTTTTCTAGTTGTGGCAAGCAGGGGCTACCACTTGCTCTAGTTGCGGTGCTCAGGCTCTATGTCTCAGGGACTTCTCTTGTTGTGGAGCATGGGTTTAGTTGCCTTGCATCACACGGAATCTGGATCAGGGAGTGAACAGGTGTCCCCCGCACTGCAAGGTGATTCTCAACCACAGGACTCCCAGGGAAGCCCCTAATTTAGTCTTAATAATTCAGCAAATAAATCAGCATATTTATTGAATGGCTACTGTGTCTAAGAGGTGGTCTAGATCGGTGTTTCTTAACATGTGTCCAATGGACCATTTGCACCAAAACCTCCTAGGGTACTTGTCAACTCAGACTTCTAGACCCCACTGTAGACCTACCAGTCCTGAATCTCAGGAGACAGGGATTGATCTTTCTTAAGTACCCTTAAGAATCATTGTACTTAAGTGGTGATTCTCAAACCTGAGAGAACATTGAAGTTAACCTGGAGGGCTTGTTAAAACAGAGTGCTGGACCCCACCCCTGCTTTGGATTTAGTAGGTCTGGGGTGTGTGTGTTAGTCACTCAGTCATGTCCGACTCGCTGTGACCCCCATAGACTGTAGTCTGCCAGATTCCCCTGTCCATGGAATTCTCCAGGCAAGAATACTGGAGTGGGTTGCCATTTCCTTCTCCAAGGTCTGGGTTAGGACCTGAGAATTTGTATGTCTGATAAGTTTTTAGGTGATACTAATGTGATCACCCTTTGAGAATCACTATACTAAAGCATTGTGAGGGATGTGAAGAAGTATCAGATGCAATTCCTGTCATTAAGGAACTTATGATGTAGTTGGGGAGATAAGACATACACTTAACAATAAAACAAGGCATACATGTTATATATAATGTTTGATATTGAATAGGGTTGTTTGGAGGAGTTGGGATTTAATCTGGGCCCTGACAGATGGATAGTCCTAAGGTTCAGGAGAGAATAACAGTGTATGCGTGCTAAGTCACTTCAGTGGTGTCTGACTCTTTGCGACCCTATAGACTCTAGCCCACCAGGCTCCTCTGCCCATGGGATTTCCCAGGCAAGAATACTGGAGTGGGTTGCCATTTCCTTCTCTGAGGGATCTTCCCAACCCAGGAATCGAAACTGCTTTTCTTATGTCTCTTGCATTGGGATGCTGGTTCTTTACCACCAGTGCCGCTTGGGAAGCCCAGGCATTCTTGATGGGGATATGGAAGAGGGAAAGTGTAAAGGTGGATGGGACTCGGGTAGTTGGTACTTGTTTGTCTGCTGTGGAGCTTTATATAGGACGTTGTTGTTGTCTAGTTGCTAAGTGATATCTGACTCTTTTTCAGTCCCATGGACTATAACTCACTGGGCTCCTCTGTCTGTGGGATGTCCCAGGCAAGAGTACTAGAGTGGGTTGCCATTTCTTTCTCTAGGGGATTTTCCTAATCCAGGAACTGAATCTGTGTCTCCTGCATTGGCAGGTGGATTCTTTACCATTGAGCCACCTGGGAAGCCCCTTATAGGACACTGCTGCTGCTGCTTCTGCTGCTAAGTTGCTTCAGTCGTGTCCAACTCTGTGCGACCCCATAGATGGTGGCCCACCAGGCTCCCCCGTCCCTGGGATTCTCCAGGCAAGAACACTGGAGTGGGTGGCCATTTCCTTCTCCAATGCATGAAAGGGAAAAGTGAAAGTGAAGTTGCTCAGTCGTGTCCGACTCTGGAAGGCTAAGGCCAAAAAGGTTGGTGCCAGACTCTGAAGAGCCTTGAAAGCCCGCGCCTCTCCCCTACTCCACTCATTTCACAGTCTTACCAAAAGTACTGCAGAGCTAGAAAGAGGAAGTCTCCCCTGCTGAGTGTGCAAGAGGAAGTACAGAAGATTCTGAGGGCCTATGAGGCATAATGACTACTTTCAGCCACGAGCCAATTGTAGAGGTAACAGGAAGACCAGCACACCAACCAGGCTGGGTGCCTCCGCCCAGAGGGTGTCACCACACTCGCTGAAAGTGTTTAGGGAGATCAGGCATTGCTGTCTGGATGCTCCTCTCTCTTAGTGGCCATCATGTCTTTGACCTCTGCATACCAGCATAAATTAGCAGAGAAGCTCACTATCCTGAATGATCGCGGTCAGGGGGTCCTCATCCGCGTGTATAACATTAAGAAGGTAAGTGTGGGCACCTGGACTAGCACTAACTATTCCAGCAGCAGGAGGGCGGGGACCCCTGAGACAAGCAGGTTCAGCTGTTAGACTCTCTTGTCTTTCCCACTGGTTTAACTGGCCTTCAGTCCCTCAGATTATATAGGACAGCTGGTGCTGGGAGGCAGTAGGGGAGGCTTGTCTTCAGGGCTTCCGCCTTTTTGAGTATGATCCTCACCCTGAAGAGAACGTCTGCTTTCTGTGGGGGGTAATGGGGGATGGGAAATAATTATGTTTCGAGTCGCCTGGATAAAAGTCTGGGTCTAGAATCCGTTTAGTGCTGGCCCCCACACTCTGAAGAAATTGAGCTGGGTGTCTGGCAAAAGTTTTTAAATGGAAGTACTTTCCCTGAAAGGAAAAAAATAGATAAGACATTTGGGTTTAAAAAAAAAAGAGTAACTACCTTTGAGTTACTTAGAGTCTGAGACAGGTCTCACTGTGGTCTTATATATGTGTGTTTAGATAGGAACTGTGGAATTGGGAGAAGCTGGTGACAAGGGGTGGGCTAGCGAAGTTAAGATATAAAGATGGGTGGGAGTGGGGTTTCTGGGACAGAAAATGGGGGATTTGGGGGAGGGGACCTCGTTGCATTTCATAATAAGACAAATCACTGAGATACGGTTTCATCTCCATGCCTCCTATAAATGCTCTTGGGATGAGATGCTTATATAATGGACATAATTATGACACTAATTCTCCCATGAAGTCTACCTCCTGAGCAGCTGCTTTTCTCACTCCATCCGGCTTCAGCTGAGGGGTGGAGAGAGCTTCCTCTTTGTGCTGGGCCCAAGCAGACGTTAGGCTTTACCCAGCAAGATGAAATGCCCAGGTTATTTAGCTCTTCTGATGGTTGGCTCAAGGTCCTGGAACTTTTTCCTGACCTACTCTTATTCTTTTATAATGAATACTCAGATCCCCTTTCCCTAAGAGAGATTGTGTAAGAATGCACAACGTGGGAAGAGGTACGTTTCCGAGGAACAGGAGAAAAGGTTGATAAACATAATGTTATTTATCTGGGCAGACTTGTTCAGACCCCAAATCCAAGCCCCCTTTCTTACTGGAAAAGTCCATGGAATCATCTCTCAAGTACATCAACAAGAAATTTCCCAACATAGATGTCCGAAACAGCACGGTAAGAATGATGTCCCTCTTCTGTCCTTTCTCCAAAATAACTGGGCTTGAATGGTTCAAGCTCTCTTTTGATGGCCTCTCTTTGAACTTGCCAGAGGAAGGAGTGCCTTTTTTTTAGTTTTCCTAAGCTAAACCACAGGGCTTCAGGTTGTTGTAGTCTTGAGATTTCTGAGATAAGATGAAGGGTAACCTGGAGCAAAACACTGACCCTATTCACAAGAACACTTTGTTCTTACTGAGAAGGAGAGCTCTATTGGTGCAGCAGTTGCATATATTTTATTGTTGTTCCTGTTTCCCATTCAGTGTTTTCTTGTTTATTGTCTTAGAGTTATGCATCTAGTGGCATATGCCTTACTTCTCCCTTATTGAATGTTACCCCTAGATTTCTTACCATCTTACTTATAATATCTTCTCATTCAGCTACTTTTGACTTAGATATGAGTAGTAAACCACTTTGGCTGAAAGAGACCTTGACATTTCCTCTCATTTAGCACGCTATATCTAGTCAGGATTACATGCAACCATCCTGCCTAGATAGAGGTTATTCTCTCTGAAACTTCAGAATTTGGAGATTTTCCAGCCTCCTCTGTCTGCATATTTTAACCCTCTTTAAGGATGTTTTAGATATAACCCCTGTTCTCTTGGGTTGCTGTGATCACTTGTCTTCTTACTTTGTTTCTTTCAGCAACATTTAGGACCAGTACAGCGGGAAAAATCTGAGATAATTAGATACCTTACCAACTACTACCAGTCATTTGTGGATGTTATGGAATTTCGGGTGAGCTCTCTCTAGCCCAAGTACCCAATGTTTGGATGTTCATATATGTTCCTTATTATTGTTTCTTTAAAATATCAGATGTATTGATATGGAAAGATGTCTAAGTTGTATTGTTAAGTGCAAGTGAGTTGCAGCATAGTGTATGATACAGTTTTGTTTTAAAAGATACATAAATTTATATACACATATATGTAGGAGAGATTTTGGATATCATACATTAAGCTGTTAAAAATACCTGACTTTGGAGCTGGATTATTATGATTGGGTTTAATTTATTACATTATACATTTTTGTATTCTTTGAGTTAAAATTTTAAGTATTTTCCCCTGAAATTTTGTTACAAATCTACTAAAAAATTTCAAGAACAGTACAATGAATATTGGTCTACCTTCCTTCTGAATCTCCTAATTTTTAATATTTTGCCATGTTTGCTTATCTTTTTTTTTTCCCTTGAACCACTTGAGTTGCAGGCACCATGACATTTCTCTCCATAAATACTTTAGCATACATCTGCTAAGAACAAGAATATTTTCTTACATAACCTTAATGCAGTTATTGTACTCAGAAAATGTAAAATTGCAACAATGTTATAGCCCATATTCACATTCCTCTCCTTTTCTCAAGGATCATATATTGAATTCATGATGTTATATCTCAGTTGTCATGTCTTTAATCTAGAATAATTCTCAGTCTTATTTATTTGTTTGCTTTTTTGGCTGTGCTGAGTGGCTTTCAGAATCTCAGTTCCCTGACTAGGATTGAAGCTGGGCCCTGTCTCTTATACACATCTTGAAGGGAAAATTGATATGATGTTTTAAAAGTCTTAGTAAATATACTTTTAAATGTAATAATTTTAATTCTAGAAATTTATCTTAAGGAAACAATCAGAAGTGCTAAGATATATATATAAGAATGTACTCTCTTGCATTTCTATTGCATTATTTATGATAGTGACAACTTGATATGTTCGATAACTAGAGGCTTAATTAAAAGTTCAGAGTATGTGTCTATAAGTGAATATTATACAGCTGCTAAAGATGATACATATTTATATTCCTTGGCATGGGAAAAATGCTCTTCACATGTTCTTTAGTGTAAAAGCAAATTACAATGTAGCTTAACAGAGGAGATGTCCCTAAAATGTATATTTACATAGATAAAAATGCATACGAAGAAGCTTAGAACTTCTTTGTATGGTGAGATTATGAGTGGTTTTAAAAATGAGTTAAAATTATATTTGTATTTTCTGATTTTCCTACAATGAACACATTATTTATATATTCAAGAAATAATACAAATTTTAGTCATTTGAGCCATGTAAGTTTGTAATGGTATTACAGTATTTCTTCAGCTAGTACAAGAGTATGGAGCCCTGCCTTGGGTGTCCTAGGGAGCTAATCCAGGCTGGTCATTAGGTCATGCAATGAAGATAGAAGGGGGGACACGGAAGATCGTAAGTTCTGAAGGAGGGTGAGGTCAGAGGTTATTTATTTGAATCTGAGAGTAATGGTTAGGAAGAATGTAGGCACTGGTGGAGGTAGTAGAAGAATAATGGAAGCATATAAAAAAGTTTTTCACTAGGAGTCCAAAAGATACCTTCTGGTTGCTGCAGTGGTAAACTTCCGAGCCCAAGGAGTTTAGTACAGCTCATTCAGGGCTGGAAGGGAAACAGAGATACAGGTATTGTGTGTTGTGAAGTAGGTAGGCTCTGAATCAGACAGACCTGGTTTCAGCTCTCAGCTTTATCACTTATAAACTATATCACTTTGGTAAGAAACTCTTTGAATCCCAGTTTCTTTATCTGTAAAATGGAAAGTAAGGTTTACTACATGGGGTATTTGTAAATTTGTATTTTAATTTGTAAAAATTAAATTAAACAACACATTGAAAACACTTAACACAGTGTTTAGTGTATAATAATTGGCCAACAGATGTTAAATCTATTCGTTTCTGATTCTAAGTATAAAATCTGGGTGGAGAAGGAAATGGCAGTCCACTCCAGTACTCTTGCCTGAAAAATCCCATGACACAAGAGCCTGGTAGATTACGGTCCATGGTGTCGCAAAGAGTTGGACATGACTGAGCAACTTCACTTTCACTTTTCACTTTCAGTGACATTGGTTGTGTGAGTGGCTGGAAGCAAACCTCAGTTATATTATCCCTTGGGAATTTGGTTGCAGCAAGGAATTATAGACTAGTCCTCCCAGCAAAGGAGGTAGCATAGACCTAGACAGAGGTCTTGAGGTCATGTAGTACAGACAGATCATGGTTCTAATGCCGGTCCTTACTAGCTTTGTGATCTGTGGTGAGTTTCTTAACTGATGTCAGCCTCAGTTTCCCTGTATGTTAATTTAGATACAGCCTTTTGGGGAAGATAACTTGGAAACATTTTTTTCTCATACATTTAATAAATTTGACAAATGTATACACCTGTGTAACAGCCAGCATAAAATATGAATAATTTTCACCGACACAAAAGTTCCCTGCACCTTGTTATCCTTAGTCAATCCCAATTTATCCTGTCCCCAGGCAACCACTGATCTGCATTCCAGATTAGATTTTTCTTTTTTTTAGAGGTTCATACATGTAATTAGGATCTATACACCATGTTTTCCTTTGTGTCTGGCTTCCTTCACTCAGCATAATATTTTTAAGATTTACTTATGTTTTACATACCTGCAATTCATTTCCTATTTTTGCTGAGCACTATTTCATTGTATGGATACAATCTGTTTATCCATTTCCCTGTTGATGGACTTCTGGATTGTCTCTAGCTTTTGGCCAGTATGCATAAGTTGCCATAAACATTTGAGTACAAATAATTGTGGGGACATATTTTTTATTTCGCTTGGATAAATAATCTAGAAGTTGAATTGCTAAATCATATGGTATGTATATGTTTAATTTTATAAGAAACTGCCAAACTCTTCTCCAAAGTCATTGTTCCATTTTCTCTTCCCATCCACAGTATATCAGTGTTCCTGTTGCTCCACATTCTCATCAAACTTGCTTTTAGTTATTCATGTCATTCATGGCCATGTGCTGTGGCTATGGAGGCTCTTAGTTCCCTGACCAAGAATTAACTCATGCTCCCTGCATTAGGAGCCAAGTCTTAACCACTGAACTTCCAGCGAAGTCCCTAGTCATTCTTTGTTTGCTTTTTTGGCTGTGCTGAGTGGCTTTCAGAATCTCAGTTCCCTGACTAGGATTGAAGCTGGGCCACTGCAATTAAAGTTCCAAGTCCTTACCACTGGACCTCCAGGGAACTCCCAAATTTTAGTCATTTTAATGGGTGTGTGAATCTGCCTGCCAATGCAGGAGATGCAGGTTCAGTCCCTGGGCCAGGAAGATCCCTGGAGGAGGAAATGGCAGTCCACTCCAGTATTTCTTGCCTGGTAAATTCCATGGACAGAGGAGCCTGGCAGGCTGCAGTCCACTGGGTTGCAAAGAGTCAGACATTACAGCACGGCACTGCACTGGGTGTAGTGGCATCTTCTTGTGATTTTAATGTGCATTTTCCTGATGATTAGTATTATTGGACATCTTTTCATGTTCATATTGGTCGTTTATATGTATATATTTAAACTTTTAATTTTGTGTTGGGGTATAGCAGGCTAACAATGTTACGAGTTTCAGGTAACAGAGAAGGGACTGAGCCATACCATTTTTATATTTTTAGTTGTAAACAGCCTATCCACATCTTTTGGCAATGTGTTTTAAAAATAAAAATACATATACTTTTTGATCTAGTAGTTCAAGTTGTGTAGAATTGACAGTATCAATGTGCAGTGACTAGGGCATCAGTTGGGAAAAGACGGAATGAATTGGTCGTATCATGGACTACTATGCAGCCATTAAAAAGAAGTGCATTAGGGCTCTACCAGAGACTTGAGGATTTTTAGCAGGTATGATTGAGTTAAAAAATGGTAATAAGAGTGTGATATTATCTCATTTTTAACACAAATGATTTTCAAAAAAAATCCTCTCTCTTTTTCTCCCTGCCTGAATAGGATTATATAAATAGGGTGAAAATTAACAAAGAACATACTAGGTTGTTAAACTTGTCTACTGAAGGTTGGGCAGGATGTAGAGCAGGTGCTGATGTGAGGGAGGAGAGAAGTATCCACAGGAAAACTGCTTATTATTTAGGTAAAATTAGATATGAAAAGGAAAGAATGAGGGTTAAATGAAGTATATGCAGATAACCTAGTAAGTACTTAGCACTTATTGTGGTAGGTGATCAGTAAGTAGAAACGTGTGGAAAGTTTGGTAGTATTCCCATTTGAGAACAGGAGATAGAATCAAAGAACAGACTGATTTTGGGATTCATCAATTAAAAAAAAGGGGGGGTCTGATTTTTGGTATTTTAGAAACAAATTATTAGATAATCTGCATTTTGTAACCTTGCGTGTGTGTGTGTGTGTGTGTGTGTGTGTGTGTGTGTGTGTGTGTGTGTAGAAAGAGGGCACTGGGACTATAAGATGAGGGAAGGTGTGCACAGTGTAATAGGGACCTGTGCCTGTGGAGACATGGGCATTCGGTAGGGCAACCTGACAGGGGCCCACCGACAGCTTATGGAGGAGGAACTTCCTGAACTCAGCAAGCCTCCTGTGTTTTATTCAGTGGCTCCTTAGGACCTCCAAGGAAGAGAGCCTTTCCCTCAGATTCCGGTAGTACATGTCATCTTCTCTTTCTTCTTCATTAATTCTCATCTCCAATTCTACCCCCAGGATCATGTGTATGAACTTCTCAACACCATTGATGCCTGCCAGTGCCATTTCGATATCGTAAGATTCTTTGCAATTCTCTTCTATCCTAGAGCCACGGAAATGGTCTCTGTTAGGACAGTGTGGGGTGAGATGGGACTAGAGGAATGGCTGTTCCTCCAGCACTATAATATAATATATACTGAAATATGAATGAATGGCTGTTAATCAGGACTATACTTCTATAAAAAATGTGGAAGTTAAAGTGCATTTACATGTTAAGCAGATCAGCACTTTGATTTTTTTTAATACAAAATTCACCTAAAACTGTTGTTACTCTACCTCATCCAACACCTAATTAGGCCAGCTCTAATTTTCTGGCCTTTTATATCTTGAGTTCACTTTTAGCCCCTGAACTTGTTCCCATTTTCTTCTGAATTTGCAATTTCTTCTTCTTTTTCTTTTTTCTAATACATATATTTATTTATGTGACTGTACCAGGTCTTAGTTGTGGCATGTGGGATCTAGTTTTCAGGGACTGAACTCAGACTCCCTGCACTGGGAGCTCAGTCTTAGCCACTGGGCCTCAAGGGAAGTCCCCAATTTCTTCTTCTAAACAGACCTTTCCAGAGTCTGGTTAGCACTGTCTGGAATGACTGAGGAAATTGAATTTAATAGGCCTTGCCATTCTTGGGTTTCTGTGTATTTTCCTTGTAGAATCTCAACTTTGACTTTACTCGGAGTTACCTGGACTTGATAGTGACTTACACCTCAGTTATTTTACTTCTGTCACGGATTGAGGATCGACGGGTACTCATTGGCATGTTTAACTGTGCCCATGAGATGCTGCATGGACACAGGTGAGTTAAGTAGATGTATACAAGATGATGAATCTCATACATGGTGTTATGAGGTAAAAGTGGATACAAAGGAAGTAGATGGCATGCTTTCTCATGTGAGAATCTATAATGTACATGATGACACAGGCAAAATAAAACCATTTAGAATACTTATAAGGGCATACACTAAGACATGCACTTTCATATATAGTTAACTCTTGAATGTCTGCTAGTGGGCTATCCAGTCTGCATTATCTCTAATGAGTTTTTAATCCTGGGCTGGCTATTGCCACTCTCCTTTTTAAGTTATTGCAGAAAGCAAAGAAAACATTTTTTAATATTAGTAGGAATAATATTAGTAAAGTTAAAGCCTTTAGAGGTAAGTAATGTATGATAATATATTTGAAACTAAATATAAATGGATTTGGGATTATGTACAGTTCTTTGCCTTTCTCTTAGTGCAAATAAAAGTATTTAAAGGCTGAAAAAAGTGAAGACCAGAGAGATCAGAGTGGGCTGTTGAACATTGTTCTATGTATGATGTATATTCCTACGTGCCTACATGAGTCCTAGGCACGTGACTTACATTTGCTTTGAATGTGTTTGAGTGTATATATATATCCTTTTGGTCTGTATACAGATTTGGGTCCAGCAATAACTAATCAACACAAATTTGTAGAGTACCTATCGTGTGTTCAACCTTATTTCAGTTGCTTGTAAGGAAGAAACTTTCTTGGAGCCGCCCCAAATCGTGTGATTCTGTCTTAATATTCCAGGGCCTAGAGTGGGTTATCTTTATATGTAATTTACACTTTAGTATCTTTGTAGGTGGTAGAGAATACCAGCTTATGTATACACCTTTAACCTATATGCAAATATGAGAGTTTACATCATGCTTAGTGGAGGGCTGTAAGCATTTTCCCTGTGCTTCCTTCAAGTGACTCCAGTTTCGCCCGTCTGGGTCAGATGGTCTTGGAGTATGACCACCCTCTGAAGAAGCTGACAGAGGAGTTTGGGCCTCACACAAAGGCAAGTTTCTTGAGAGACTGGAGAATTTCTCAGGCAGAAGTAGATTGTCCTCATCATTGACTTTAGGATTCATTCGTTTCTCCTCGCAGGCTGTGAGTGAAGCCCTCCTCTCTTTGCATTGCCTCTTTGTCCGAAGGAACCAAGGGGCTGAGCAGTGGCGCAGTGTCCAGCTTCTGAGTCTTATCGGCACAGCCTCAGCCATGATTAACCCTGCTAATTCAGACACCGTGAGTTCTCTTTTCTTCTTGTCAGTGGAAGCATGCTATTTCCAAGGCTATTTCTGTAGAGGCTTCTTCTTTTCGGGAAATATCAGCTCTAAGAGTACTTTAGCCCTCTGCTAGGATATGCTTCTGTGTTGATCACCTTATGTGGCTAAAAAAATCATGATTAGGTTGAAGCTTTTCTTTGGATCAGGATTAGGATGTGCCTGCCCATAGAAGGAAGTTAATAAATATTCACAGAATGAATGAATGTATGGATGAAACTGAGTCATTAGGCACCGATTTAGCCGAGTAGGAACTTGAGCATAGATGTCAATTAATTAACAAATGTTTTTATTCATTACTATTGGCCCAAGGTCCTTGCTGCAAAGAATTTCTCTTCTAGTAGGAAGATAGGCCGTGTGGTCATAAAAATAGAACTGATGGTACAAGATGTATGAGAAGCACCAGACAAGTGATATATATTTTACATAATGAAAGAATCCAAGGGAGGGGAAAATCATAAGATTTTGAGTATTACTCTCCGGAACTGTTGAATAAAAGTTATGTCAAACCATTTGTCCTGACTTCTAGCTTAAGTTCCTTTCCCCCTTTCTAATATA
Source organism: Madoqua kirkii (assembly GCA_006408675.1). NCBI lineage: Eukaryota > Metazoa > Chordata > Mammalia > Artiodactyla > Bovidae > Madoqua > Madoqua kirkii. The sequence continues at coordinate 31,149 of SJYC01024244.1, read as the reverse complement.
TTTTCCCCTCAATCCACTTCTAGTGCCTCACCTCCCTTATAGGCATGTTTTCCCAGGTATTGGCTTATCAAAGTATCCTGATCCAATGTGGTAAGATAAGAGTTGTGTTTGATACTCAAATTCTAGCTTGATTGCCCTTGTCTTGACCGCCTTAGTCTTTAGACCAAGTTAAATAGCTGTTAATCCATCTCTACCTCCCTTCTCATAGATGGCCTGTGAGTACCTGTCTGTGGAAGTGATGGAGCGTTGGATTGTCAGTAAGTTTTTTGTGGGTTGAACTGGGACTAGACCTAGCAGCATGGTACATGGAGATCAAGTCCTAAAAGTCTTCCTTTGCACTGTTTTACGCACCTGCAGTTGGGTTTCTTCTTTGTCATGGGTGCCTCAACTCCAATGCCGAGTGCCAGAAACTGTGGAAGCTGTGTCTGCAGGGCTCCCTGTACATCACCCTCATCCGGGAGGATGCACTCCAGGTGCACAAAGTCACTGAGGACCTGTTTAGCAGTTTGAAAGGGTGAGACCTGAGAGCCAAGCTAATCTTCTTTGGGGATTTTTAGCCCCTCCTAACATCCTTTTCTAGTCTCCATGAGTGTCCTGAGTATAGGTATTAAGGAATAGTTCTAATTATCAAAGAAATATTTATTGAATACATACTATTTACTAAGTATTTCACTCGATAGAGTAACTAATAAGACAGCATAGAGGTTAAGATCATGGACTCTGAAACCAGATTACCTGACTTTGAATTCCACCTCTGCCACTGACTGACTGTGTGATCTTGGGCAAGTTACTTTACTTCTCTATGCCAGGCCTCAATTTGTCTATAAATAATGATAGTACTTCCCTATGACCTACCTCCTAGGGTTGTTAGGAGGAATGAAAGAGTAACTATTTAGAAAGCATGTAGAAAGTGCTTGGTATGTTATAATTCAATCTATGTGCTTTTTAAACAAAGACAGAATCTCTGCTCTCGAAGAGCTTGCAAATTAGTGAAAAAGAGATAAACTGTTGTGATATAATAAGGGATTATGATGTATAAACACAAACTGCTTTAAACTGGCTTTGGAGGATCCAGCAAAACCTGGAGACAGACCTGAAGAATTAAACAAGTGAAGTGTGTATGTGTGTGTTTAGAAGTCGTGGGGGCGTGGATAGAGAGGCAGGGAAGTTGTTTAAGGCAGAGAAAGATACTTTAGGCAGGGAAACTGTCAAGGTTTCGAGGCAAGAGGGAATATAGCATTTTCTAAGAAATTCATGTAGCTCTGGTTACAGAAATGAAGAAGTTGTCAAGACAAACTTGCAGAGTTAAGTTGGGGCCTCAGATGCCCTGCCATTTATTCTGTTTGAGCCTATTCTAAAAGGGATAGGAAGTCACTGAATGATTTTTTAAACAGGGCAGTGACACAACCATGTTTACATTTTAGAAAAAGTCGCTCTGGCTGCAGGGAAGAAAAGAAGTCAGATGGAAAAAAACTAGAGGCAGAGATTAATGAAGTGAATTAGGAGAGACTGAGGATGCAGTCAAGGTTTCTGGAATGGATACTTGGTATTCCTTAAGACAGAGAACATATGATAAAAGCTATTGGAGGGAAAAGGTTGTGAATTCAGTTTGAATTTGAAGTATTTGTAGAACATTGAAGATAGATGTATGTTAGACCTTTTACCTTTTGGTTGTGGAATTTAGGAGAGAGATTTGGATTCAGATTAAATTTGGCAAAATGGTGACCAAAGCCACGGGAGTAGGTGAGATTACTCACAGAGAATGTGTGAAGGGAGAAAAGACTTGGATACAACCTCTGAGACATTGAAATGTAAGGGCCAGCAGGGACAGAGAAATCAGTGAGAGGAATAACAGAGGCAAGGGAAGAAGACATGTCAAGAAGAAAAGACTGGTTATCTATGTCTGACAGTACTGAGAGGTCAAATAAAATGAGGACTGGAAAATGTTTATTTAATTTATTTGTAAAGATGGTCTTAGTCCCCTTCTTGCTTAGTTCAGTTCAGTCACTCAGTTGTGTCCAACTCTTTGCAACCTCATGGACTGCATCATGCCAGGCCTTCCTGTCCATCACCAACTCCTGGAGCCTGCTCAAACTCATGTCCATCACATCAGTGATGCCATCCCACCATCTCATTCTCTGACATCCTCTTCTACTCCCGCCCTCAATCTTTCCCAGCATCAGAGTCTTTTCCAGTGAGTTAGCTCTTCTCATCAGGTGGCCAAAATATTGGAGTTTCAGCTTCAGCATCAGTCCTTCCAATGAATATTCAGGACTGATTTCCTTTAGGGTGGACTGGTTGGATCTCCTTGCAGTCCAAGGGACTCTCAAGTGTATCCTCCAATACCACAGTTCAAAAGCATCAGTTCTTGGGTGCTCAGCTTTCTTTATAGTCCAACTCTCACATCCATACGTGGCTACTGGAGAAACCATAGCTTTGACAAGATGGACCTTTGCTGGCAAAGTAATGTCTCTGCTTTTTAATATGCTATCTAGATTGGTCATAACTTTTCTTCTAAGGAGCAAGCATCTTTTAATTTCATGGCTGCAGTCATCATCTGAAGTGATTTTGGAGGACCCCCCCCACTCCCACCCCGCAAATAAAGTCTGTTACTGTTTCCATTGTTTCTCCATCTATTTGGCATGGAGTGATGGGACCAGAATAAACTGTGGAAAATTCTGAAAGAGATGGGAATACCAGACCACCTGACCTGCGTCTTGAGAAATCTGTATGCAGGTCAGGAAGCAACAGTTAGAATTGAATATGGAACAACAGACTGGTTCCCAATAAGAAAAGGAGTACATCAAGGCTGTATATTGTCACATCTGCATATCTGAGGTTATTGATATTTCTCCTGGTAATCTTGATTCTAGCTTGTGCTTCATCCAGCCCAGCGTTTCTCATAATGTACTCTACATATAAGTTAAATAAGCAGGGTGATAATGTACAGCCTTGACGTTCTCCTTTCCCCATTTGGAACCAGTCTGTTGTTTCATGTCTGGTTCTTTGTTGCTTCCTGACCTGCATACGGATAACTTCAATTGAGTATTGAGGTCAAAACTTGGATTGCAGTGAGTTTAGGACCAAATAGTAGATAAGGAATTTAGTAAGTAACTCTTTTAAGAAGTTTGACCTTGAAGGGAAGAATAGAGACAAGGTTATAATGAAAAGGAGGTAAAGGATTAAGGAAGGGGTCAAATACCTTTATTATCTTTGTAGTTGCAAAACTAACACCAGAAATGTAAAAGATATCAAGAGGAAGTTGACTACAGTCTCACATCCCCAAATATTTTGGTGCATGTCCTCTAGATGCTTGTGTATATATATGAACATGTAGAGGGGTGTTTATTTTTAGCCTTATATAAGCAATTGATAAAAAATAATGGATCCATATTCTACATTATATTGTGAAATAAAAAAAAAACTTACTGTATTTTATATATCTTTGCATATCAGTCTATAGACACTTATTCTTTTTAAGAGTCAAATAGTATTTCCTTATGTGGTTGTAACTTAATTTATTAATCCATTCCACTATTGATGGACATTTGAACTGTACCCCTCTCCCACTTTTAAAAAAGCCTTTTCAAATACTGTTGTAATGAATATCTTTAGACATGTATCTTTGTGAACATTTCTATAGGGTAAATTCTTAGAAGTGGATTTGCTAGGTTAAAGGATGTGCATATTTCAAATTTTAATACCTCTTGAAAATGAAAAGGAGGTAAAGGATTAAGGAAGGGGTCAAATACCTTTATTATCTTTGTAGTTGCAAAACCAGCACCAGAAATGTAAAAGATATCAAGAGGAAGTTGACTACAGTCTCACATCCCCAAATATTTTGGTGCATGTCCTCTAGATGCTTGTGTATATATATGAACATGTAGAGGGGTGTTTATTTTTAGCCTTATATAAGCAATTGATAAAAAATAATGGATCCATATTCTACATTATATTGTGAAATAAAAAAAAAACTTACTGTATTTTATATATCTTTGCATATCAGTCTATAGACACTTATTCTTTTTAAGAGTCAAATAGTATTTCCTTATGTGGTTGTAACTTAATTTATTAATCCATTCCACTATTGATGGACATTTGAACTGTACCCCTCTCCCACTTTTAAAAAAGCCTTTTCAAATACTGTTGTAATGAATATCTTTAGACATGTATCTTTGTGAACATTTCTATAGGGTAAATTCTTAGAAGTGGATTTGCTAGGTTAAAGGATGTGCATATTTCAAATTTTAATACCTCTTGCCAAATTATCCTCCAAATGATTTATTATCAACAGTCTATGAGAATGCTTATTCCTCATACTTTCAACAACTGAGTATTATCATTAAAAACTCATTGTAAGAATAAATCTAAAATTAATAATTAGAAGTTACAGGAGGTAAATTGATATTGATATGCAGAAAAACTTTCTAATGATTCCTGCTCCTAGGGAATGGAAGGGATGTTTGAAGGGTATTTAGTTTCCCATCATTAAGAACAACAGTAACATGTAAGACGTATTGTTTAGGGAGTTCTTTGACATAAATGATCTAATTTGATCTTCATGTTACTTATACTCAGGCATATATACTAATATTTTCCTTCATTTCTTTCTGGCCATGCCACACAGTATACGGGATCTTAGTTCCCTGACCAGGTATTGAACCTGCACCTAGACTCTTCTGTCTTAACCATTAGACTGCCAGGGAAGTCCCAATATCTTCTTTTATAAGTGAGAAAATGGAGGGTCAGTCTCAATGTCACTTGGTTAATAGGAGATGGAATTAGGAAATCATTCCAGATTTTTTTGACTCTTAATCCTCTTGCTTTCCATCGTACTAGGTAGAGGATGAAATAACTACCCACCAGGAATGCTGTGGAGCTGAATCCTGATTTGATTACTATGATTTCCTACTCTACATTTCTTTGATTCTGTGCTAAGCTCAATAATGAGGTGGTCTGGAGAAGGGAATTGAAAGATTATAAATTCGACTAATGTGGTGGCAACAGATGCAGGACAAGAGAAGACAGATCTAAGGGACATAGAGAGCACAGAGCCTATAGTGGTGTGGGACATTTGAGCATGGGCCACTAGGAGAGAAGAAGAGATATGGTCAAGAGAGTCAGATATTGCAGATAAACAAAGAACAATGAAAAGGCCATTGAATGTGGTGATTCAGAAGTTGATGGTGACCTTAGAGAGACAATTTGTTTATTGTCTGAGGTCGTATGGGCTTCAAGGGTCAGTGAAAGGTGAGGTGAAAAAGAATAAAGGTGTGTCTCTGGAGGAGACTGGTGGTATAAGGGGAATGGGCAGAGCTTAGTAGATGGTCAGGGCCAGTTGAGGGTCCTAATTCTTAGGGAGACGTGTTAGGAGAAGAGAATAAACCAGTGGGGAGAGTGGAGGATTACAGTGACAAAAGGACAATTGAAGAAGTTTAATTCTAAGAGGAGGTGGGAAGAGGGCCCAGCTGGAATAACTACTTTTACTTGAGAGCAGGGCCTGTGTCATACTGATGTACTGCTTCTTCGTATTGCCTTCAAACCTGGAAAAGTCCTTTGGCCTGAAGGTGTCAAGACAGGAGCACAGGACAAGAAATCTAGTCTCAACTTCCTCATTTAAACCCTATGTGACCTTGGGCAAGCCGTTTTTCTTTCCTAGGTATTATTTTCTTCATCTGAAAAATAATGATGAGAACTAGATAATCTTTAAGTGACATGACTATGCCAAAGCCTTTGACTGTGTGGGTCACAATCAGTCAGTTCAGTTCAGTCACTCAGTCATGTCCAGCTCTTTGCAACCCCATGAATCGCAGCACGCCAGGCCTCCCTGTTCATTACCATCTCTCGGAGTTCACTCAGACTCACGTCCATCGAGTCCGTGATGCCATCCAGCCATCTCATCCTCGGTCGTCCCCTTCTCCTCCTGCCCCTGATCCCTCCCAGCATCAGAGTCTTTTCTAATGAGTCAACTCTTCTCATGAGGTGCCCAAAGTACTGGAGTTTCAGCTTCATTATCATTCCTTCCAACAATAAACTGTTGAAAATTCCGAAAGAGATGGGAATACCAGACCACCTGACCTGCCTCTTGAGAAATCTGTATGCAGGCCAGGAAGCAACAGTTAAAACTGGACATGGAACAACAGACTGGTTCCAAATAGGAAAAGGAGTACATCAAGGCTGTACATTGTCACCCTGCTTATTTAACTTATATGCAGAGTACATCATGAGAAACACTGGGCTGGATGAAGCACAAGCTGGAATCAAGATTGTTGCCAGAAATATCAATAACCTCAGATATGCAGATGACACCAACCTTATGGCAGAAAGTGAAGAAGAACTAAAGAGCCTCTTGATGAAAGTGAAAGAGGAGAGTAAAAGGTTGGCTTAAAACCCAACATTCAGAAAACGAAGATCATGACATCTGGTCCCATCACTTCATGGAAAATAGATGGAGAAACAATGGAAATAGTGATAGGTTTTATTTTTTTGGGCTCCAAAATCACTGCAGATGGTGACTACAGCCATGAAATTTAAAGGCGCTTACTCCTGGGAAGGAAAGTTTTGGCTAACCTAGACAGCATATTCAAAAGCAGAGACATTACTTTGCCAACAAAGGCCCATCTAGTCAAGGCTATGTTTTTTCCAGCAGTCATGTGTGGATGTGAGAGTTGGACTGTGAAGAAAGCTGAGCGCCAAAGAATTGATGCTTTTGAACTGTGGTGTTGGAGAAGACTCTTGAGAGTCTCTCGGACTCTAAGGAGATCCAACCAGTCCATCCTAAAGTAGATTAGTCCTGGTGTTCATTGGAAGCACTGATGTTGAAGCTGAAACTCCAATATTTTGGCCACCTGATGTGAAGAGCTGATTCATTAGAAAAGACCTTGATGCTGGGAAAGATTGAGGGCAGGAGGAGAAGGGGACGACAGAGGATGAGATGGTTGGATGGCATCACTGACTCAATGGACATGGGTTTGGGTAGACTCTGGCAGTTGGTGATGGACAGGGAGGCCTGGTGTGCTGCAGTTCATGGGGTCTCAAAGAGTTGGACATGACTGAGTGACTGAACTGACTGAATTGAAGTGACGTGAGTCTCTTATTAGTAGGCTGGGGTTAAAAGTAGTGTTTAGAAAGATCCTGATGGTGAGCACCGTCCATGCTTCCTGCAGACTGTAGTTTGGAATCTCCGAGGACTGGGAAGGTGGGATGAGGACTCTAACCGGAGGTGTGGCCAACGCTTCTGTGCTTGTGTCAATTCTCAGGTATGGCAAACGAGTGGCCGACATAAAGGAGAGCAAGGAACATGCAATTGCAAACAGGTAAAGGCAAAGAATGAGCTCTTTCAGAGGGGATGGAGTAGGTATCTCTCCTGGCCTTTGCTGTCACCCAAGCCACCCCTATTTCTATAAAGATTTATTGTCTCAACCCGAGAACTCACTGTTGCCCCACAGGGTCTTGTGTTTCCTTACTGAATCTAACTGTGGCCTTGAATCTTCCTCCTGGCTGATACCCCTTCCTAAATGTAGATCTCTTCTGCTCTGCGTTTGGAGGATTTGTGAGGGCAGGAGAGGCAATATTCTGTAGCTTCTGCTTTCTTTCCTCAGTGGCCAGTTTCACTCTCAACGGCGCCAGTTTCTGCGAATAGCTGTGAAGGAGCTGGAGACTGTGTTAACTGATGAGCCAGGACTACTGGGTCCCAAGGCAAGAGAAAGAGAGGAAGGGAAGCATGATTTGGCATTCCTGAGTTTTTGCATTTCTAAGTTTTTTGTTCTGTTTGTGTGTGTGGTTCCCTTGAATCTTCTTGGAGTACCTTGAAACTTGTTGTATCTCTCTTTTGGGCACTATCATATAGTATCATATGTTATAGTTATTTGCATACTTGTCTTATCCTCTGTTTGAGTATGAGCTAATTAAAGACAGCTTGCTTAAAAAAAAAAGACATAAACACCTAGTAAATATTCCTAAAATTTAATTTGATAAGGTGGTACTGACCTAGTAAATATTTTAAAAATTTAATTGATAAGGTGGTATTGACCTAGTAAATATTTCTAAAATTGAATTTGATAAGGTGGTATTGTGAACTAATGTCAATGTATATTAGGTCAGATTCTTGTAGGATATTTTTTTTGTGGGTCTCTGTGTTTAATATTGGACATTATTGTTGGTATGGCTACACAGTTGTATCTGTAGGCACATTTTCACGATAGTGTTCTCTGTGCTTTGAAATCCATTTCTGAAGTTGAAAATTCTCATAGTTACTGTCCCCTCCATAGGCCCTTTTTGCTTTCATGGCTCTGTCCTTCATTCGTGATGAAGTCACTTGGCTGGTTCGCCACACAGAAAATGTCACCAAGACGAAGACGCCTGAGGACTACGTTGACTCGTTAGTTCTTGGCCTAGTTAAGAATCCTGACTTTAGATGGGCTGGGAAAAGGGACGGGCAGTGGTGCATCAGACGGCCTCGGGAGGCCTCAGCCTCTGCCCTGTCGCCACTGTCTTCCTCCCAGGTCGAGCTTTCAGTCTCGCACTGCCCTCTGTTCTCATCCTCCACTTTGCAGGAGCATTGCAGAGCTGCTTTTCCTGTTGGAGGAGGTTAGGGCTCTGGTCCGAAGACACATCAAGGTGATTCAGCAGTACCACCTTCAGTACCTGGCCAGATTTGATGCCCTTGTGCTCAGTGACATCATTCAAGTATGTTTAATTGATGATACTTTGGAAATTTGGGGGTGATCCCTGGTCATTTTTCTCTGCGGGTTACTTTGACTGAATCTCATGGTCTGTAGATTGTGTGTCAAAGCCCAATTTCCTCCTTTACATTTGTTAAAATTTAAAAAAAGCCCTAATAATCTTAGTAATTTTCCTCCCAAGTGATGTTAACAGGAGAGAAAATACAGGGCAGTTGGGTGTTAGCATGGAACTCAGGGAGTTCCTGCCATGTTTTTTTGGCTCTTTTTTTGTTTGTGGCGCTTGGCAGTTCCTTCTGCCTTCATACACTGGCCAAGCCCTGTGGTCCTTGTTTCTCTCCTGATGAAACTTATGCCCCTTGACTCCACCATCTCTTTTAGAACCTGTCTGTGTGTCCTGAGGAGGAGTCCATCATAATGTCCTCATTCGTCAGTACTCTCTCCTCTCTGAATCTCAAACAAGGTAACTGGAGGGAAATGGGGGAGAAAGAGTGAAGGCGAACATTTCTTTTTCTCTAGAAATATGGGTCTCTTGAGCCAGGGAGTAGCCAAGATGACTTTGAAGAGGACCTACCATTTCATGCAATTGGATAGAGGTGCTGTTTTATTATTTCGTTTTAAACTTCTGTTTTTCTTGCAGTTGATAATGGAGAGAAATTTGAATTTTCTGGATTGAGACTAGACTGGTTCCGTCTACAGGTAGGTTTGTTTCTGCTAATGGTCCTCCATTCTTAAGGTTTTTCCTTCCTCACAATCCCCCCCTCTTTTTTAGAATTTTATTTATTTTTTGGCTGTGTTGGACCCTCATTGCTGAATGGCTTTTTCTTTAGCTGGGGTATGTGGGCCTCTCGTTGCAGTGGCTTCTCTTGTTGCAGAGCATGGGTTCTTGAGGCACGTGGGCTTCAGCAGTTGTGGTTCCCAGGATCTAGAGCACAGGCTCAATAATTGTGGCGCATGGGTTTAGCTGTTCTGCATGCAGCATGTGGGATCTTCCCAGACCACAGATCAAACCTGTGTTTCCTGTATTGGCAAATGGATTCGTTACCACTGAGTCACTGAACCACCAGGAAACTCCCCTTCCTTCTCTTTTTAACTCCAAAGATCTGCTGTATGGAATAAAAACTGCTGATAGGACAGGACAAATCCCAGTGAAACTGTAGTCCCAAGACTGGGGAGTCTTTTTCACTTATCTTATTTTTCTCCCCCCTTTCCCCACCTCCAACCATAGGCATATACCAGTGTGGCGAAGGCTCCCCTGCACTTGCATGAGAACCCAGACTTAGCCAAGGTGATGAACCTCATTGTCTTTCACTCCCGAATGCTGGACTCAGTAGAGAGTATGCTGGTGGAAACTTCTGATTTATCTACTTTCTGGTATTCCTGAGCTCTTTATCAGTTAACCTAATCTCTTGCCTGGCCTCTGTGGAGCACTCTAATTCCCCCAGACACTGGGAAGACTTGTTTTCTTTGAGACCTCCTTAGAGGTAGATGCTATAACTCCACAGTTTCTTCATTCCAGTTCTTATCAAATGGTAGGAATTTGAAGCTGATTCCCTTTTGTGCTGGCTTTCTTTAGGGAAACCGGTTGGACTTCATACAGTCTTGCTTTCTCTGGGATAATTCATCAATTGTTTGTTCTTCACTGTTATCTTTGGAAACTTCTGTAACATCTTTGTTTTTGGACCTTGTGATTTAAAAAAGACATGGAAAATTGGAAGTTGATGGAGATGACTGAAAATAATTGAGAGGGCTGGGGAATAGGGCCTTTAGAGAGTGCACGTAAGTTTGTCTTACTTAGGTATCATTTGGCTTTTACTCAGTGACCACTGTTGTGCCTAACTCTACCCTTTGAGGAATCAAACATACAGTACAGTATGTTGGCTCTGCTGTCTGCATTCTGCATGGTTAGGAAGGTATAATGCCCACATGTGAAAAGGACATAATAATGGCAAATATGCATGCCATTGAGAGGATACAAGATTGAGGAAAGATCAGTCTCATGGAATTTCTGAGAAAGTTTTCTGGAGCCTGAGTGTCAAATTTTGGGAGGGATGTGAATTAGTAGTATTGAGAGACTTCTAAATCAGGGCCCAAATCAGGCAGAGCTTCTGGGGGAAGGAATAGCAATTTTGTACAAGAAAAGGGAAGGAGACATTACTAGCTTGCCCTGGGATCCAGCTAAAAAAAAAGACTGAAAGGGTTGAGTTTCTTGGTTTTCTCTCTACTTTAAGAGTAGGGAATTTAAAGAGGGAGGGATGAATATCAATAAATATTTGTTTAGGGAGGAGAGTTTGGGGGTGAATGGATACATGTATATGTATGGCTGAGTCTCTTTGCTGTCCACCTGAAACAATCACAACATTGTTAACTGGCTATAGACCAGTACAAAGTAAAAAGTTTAAAACAACTTTTGTCGAAAGAATCAATATTCTCTCCACCTCAGAGGAAGCAGCTCCTAAACCCTGGTCCTGAGTCTCCTTGTCTGCTCCATAGCTTTCATCTCCGTACCTTCGAGAAGATGTTTGCTATGACCTTGGAGGAACCCTCCATGTTCCGTTATGCCATTGCTTTCCCCCTCATCTGTGCTCACTTTGTCCACTGCACGCATGAGATGTGCCCAGAGGAGGTGAGTGTCCTGAGCTCCAAACCCTGTCATCATCTCTCTAACCATGTCTCACTATTATTCCCTCAAAGCACAATTTTAGGGGTTGATTTTGGCCCCAGGAAGGGTGCCCACAGATACCTGGGTATCTTCTGGCCCTGTAGATATCTGGTGCCAGTCCCTGAATGTCTCAGCTTTATGTGCACTGTGTCCTCTCTCTGGGTCTCATCTTCTTCTTCTGTAGAAGTGGGTGGCTCAGGCTGGGGTCAGAGCAGTATTACGTGGAAGACAAGGCTGTCTTGGTGATGACGCTTTCTTCCTTGGGCCCACTTTCCCGCAGTACCCTCACCTGAAGAACCATGGCCTTCATCACTGCAACTCCTTCCTGGAAGAGCTGGCCAAGCAGACTAGCAACTGCGTCCTGGAGATCTGTGCTGAACAGCGAAACCTGAGCGAGCAGGTGGGTTCAGCCCCTCTCTGTTTCAGTCTCCTCTCTGCTGCTCCGCCGTGCCTTCCCCACTATCTACCTCTGTCTTCTTCTCAAATACCAAGTTTTCTAAGCCTTTGGGGTAGAGCTAGGGCTTTTGTATGCATGAGTTTATGGCAGGCTTCTTTTCTCAGTGTCATCCCTTTAATCTTTACTCCCCTGGGACTTGATAGAAGTGTCTAAAAAAACCATTATTTGAACAGTTGCACTTCAACGAAATCTGGTCTTTCATCTGAAGAGTTTCAAGAGATGAGTTAACTTTCTAATTTGCTTCTCCTCCTCTCTCTGCCCTGTGTACACATACTTAGAACAACGGCCCCCAGATCACCTGTCTGTCTCACTGTTCTGTCCATCTGCACCCTCATCTGCAGCTATCTGAGCATTTTCAGGCACCTCCTCTGTGCTTATCCTCAGGGCTGCTTTTACGTCTTTGTCTGTGCTTTCCCCTCCCCTCCCTTGACTGACTCATAGCACCTGGTCATGATTAGCTCAACCTAAATTTATAGAACATTTGAAAATGAGGGACTTGTTCTGCTGTTGCCCTGGAGTCCTTCAGGTTTCCTAGACTACCCAGGCTTCCTGGGTTTGAGTCAGGCTTTGTAGCAACTTTGGTAGGAGGGGAGTCAGGTTGTGTGCGTGTGCGTGTGTGTGTGTGTACATATGCCCAGTTATATTATTACTTAACCTTCCCATTTTCTCATGTGTAAAATGTGGATAAAAATAGTTTCTTAGTAGAAGTAAGATAAAGATGAAATGAAACAGAGTATGTTAAGTATTTGGTATGTAATTCTCAATAGATGCTAGCGGCTCTATTATTTGGTATTTATTGGGCACTAAGGCCTGTGCTGGGGTTTGGGGATGGAAAGGTACACAGTTCTGGCCTTTGGGGAATGTTCCAGTTTAATGGAAAAAGGAATACAAATACATGTTTGAAAGACATTTAAATAATTAATGCAAAAAAGATATGTAAACAAGTGCAATTATGGGTATATTCATCACTCAACTTGAATACCTACAATACATGCAAAAGCACACAGTGAAAGATACTTGCTCAGTGCTGGGTCAGGGTTGACTAAAACACAATGTGAGTATTATTTTCACACATAACAAAACTTTTGCAAATGAATATTGGCCTCTCCAAAGTTGTCATTTTGAATAAATAATTAATGATGTTGCATTAATTTTTTGGAATTATTTTCAGAATCTACCCACAGACTCTTTTGCATAATTTCAAGGTTGACACATCTTTGCCCATCAAGGTAGACCTGATTTTTTTGGAAATAGTAGGAACTTGAACTTAAAAAAAAACAATTGTGACTATAAAGTAAGAAAACCAGCTTATTCATGGCTATTATCCTATTGTAAGAGTAATTCCAAATGAGGAGTTTCCAGTCTTGCTCTGCACATACTCAGTGTCATTGGACTAAAGGGAGAGAATTCCAAAGTGATTACCTTGAAGGAGATGAATATATAATTCTATCTTATATTTTCTGTATGGCTAATGGAGGTATCTTGTTAAAGAGAAGAGATGCAGGATTGATGTTTAAGTAACAAGAAATGTAGTATCTAATATTTAAAAAAAAAAGTGGGGGCTTCCTTGGTGGCTCAGTGGCAAAGAATCCGCCTGCCAAGGCAAGAGACACGGGTTCAGTCCTTGGTCTGGCAAGATCCCACGTGCCTCAGAGCAGCTAAGCTCCTGCGCCACAGCTACTGAGCCTGTGCTCTAGAGCCCGGGAGCCACAATTACTGAGCCCGTGCCCTACGTGCCCTACAGCTACTGAAGCCTGCGCGCTCCAGAGTCTGTGCTCTGCAACAAGAGAAGGCACCACAATGAGAATCCCGAGCACCACAACTAGAGAGCAGCTCTCAGTTCCCGCAACTAGAGAAAAGCCCGTGCAGCAACGAAGGCCAGCACAGCCAGAAACAAATACACACAGTTATAGAAAGAAAGAAGTGGAAAGGGTGCTGGCCACGCTGGGACCTCTGAGGGTATCTTCTTAAAGAGAAGAGATGCAGGGTTGCAACCCCTCTCTCTGGAGGGCTGTGGTAGTGGGGGCGTCTGTCCATGTTCCATATCCCTGGGACAGGCTATGAAGGAATATAGCAAGTGAGATGATAGTTCCACACTAACAAAAATCAGACCATCTTCCTAGGTTGGAACACCCCTGAAAGCACAACTGAATGGAACTCTTAGATTCTTTCTACTAGAAATTTTCCACTAGGAAAGACTTTCTTGCAGAAAGTGGTTGGGGGAATTGATGATCTGGTCCCTGAAGGAAGTTGCCATCTTGAAACTCTGAAGCTAAACATGGGTAGATATTTAACGAAAACTAACAGAGGTGAGCACACGCTAGGCAGGCCCCCACAAGAGAAAGAGAAGCATGGAAGGAAAGAGAGAGAAAGGCAGAGCGAGCAAAGAGCAGGCAATAGTGGAAGGACCTGCTTGTAACTGTCAGATGGACTCCTCGGCAGTTTGAGGAAGGAATCTCATTTTTCCATTCATGTGTGTTTGTTTCTAAAGCTTCTCCCGAAGCACTGTGCCACTACCATCAGCAAGGCCAAGAACAAGAAAACCATGAAGCAGAGGCAGACTCCCAGAAAAGGAGAGCCTGAGAGGGACAAGCCGGGAGCGGAGAGCCACCGGAAAAACCGCAGCGTTGTCACCAAGTGAGGCCCTGGGCCCTGCAGGGCCAGCCAGCACCACCTCAAGGAAGGGAGGCAGGGACGAGAGAAAGGATGCCAGCAAAGGGGAGCGGGAGTGGTGGTGGGGAACGACAGATACGGAAAAGCAAGTCAATGTGAATTTTCTCCTTTGCGTTTGAAGTCAGCGTTAATGTGCACTGTTCTAGGATGAATTTTTGAAGAAGATGAAAGGGATTCGGGAGTGATGGGCCTGACAGATCCTCCCCAGCTACTAGCAGGCAGGGCCAGACCTGTAATGAGGCTCTTTTGCTTTCTTAATTTTACCCAGCATGGACAAGCTACACCTACACTTGACGGAGTTGGCACTGACAATGAATCATGTACAGAGCTTCTCTGTGTTTGAACACACCATCTTCCCTTCTGAGTATCTCAGCAGCCATCTGGAGGCCAGATTCAACAGGTATCACTCTTTCCTTGTCTTCTCTTTGCTTAGTATGGTAGTTCTCAAAGTTGGGTTCCATTAGCTCTATCTTGGTGTCATTCTGAAGCAGCTAATCTGGCATAGGTCCTAAGCATCTCTATTTAAAACAAATAAATGAAGAGAAGCCCAAACCTTTATAGGCTGTTTTGATAAACAACGAGAAATGATTTAGTAGAGTGAATGAGGCCTCTGTAGTCAGCAGATCTGTGTTGATGCTCTTCACTAAGACACCAGAGCAGGTTATCTCTCTTGTTTGAGCCTCAATTTCCTACCCTATAAAGTAAGGATAATGATATTTACCTTGTTATGAGAATTACCTGTAATTGAGAATCGGTAGAGCATTAAAGATAATCTTGAGTGATATATATAGGCCTCAGTGAAATAAGTTCCCTTCCCCTCACTTTGCCTCTCATTCTGTTGCCCCCGAAATTTGCAGGACTATTCCTTGTGTTGAAATTGGGCACTATAGTCAGCAAATTAGGGAATGAGGGGAAGACGTTTTTATGAATAATCTGCTAGTCGTCTGTGTTTCTTTTTACAATATGTATACTAGTATAGTCACATATTCATTCAGCAAGTATCTATTGGACATCTATTGTGTGTTGGCAGCTTCTCTAAGCTGTTGATACAGCAGTATACAAAAGGAATAAAGATTCCTGGCCACATGAAGTTCCCTTCTAATGGGAGAGACAAACAAAATAAGAACAAAGGATATATAGTATTAGATTAGAAAATGATAAGCACTAGAAAGGCAGGAGAAGGAGATAGGAAGGGTATCGCGGTGGCGGCGGTGGTAGAATTTTACATAGGGTGGCCAGGGAAGGCCTGCTCGAGAAAGTGACATTGAATGAGTTCCCTGAAGGAACTGAGAAAGCTAAGTGGGTGACTGTCTACACAAAGAACATTCTAGGCAGAGGGAACAGCAAGTGTGAAGGATCTGAGGTGGGAGCGTGCCTGTGCCCAGTGAGCCTGGAGGAGGCCAGTGTGAGCAGGGGGGAAACTGGTAGGACGCGAGGTCAGAGAGGCTGGTGGAGGGGCAGACAGACGGTTCAGCTGCCTCTGTGCCACCCTCAGGACTTTGGCTTTGATTCTGAGTGAGACAGGGAGGCTTGGCAGGGTTTGAGCAGAGCAGGAACGCCATCTCACTCAGTATTTCAGCAGGTTCATCCTGCACTAGCGGGGCAAGGACAGAAGTAGGGAGAATAGTTAGGAGTCTGTACCTTGATTGTAGGAGATGCAGGCTTGTTTTTCTAATTAGGTTTTTGCCTCGGTGACAGTAAAAATTAGTTTGTTTTCATACTTTACACTTTAGCTATATGGAAGGAAGTGTCTCATGCACATACAAAATGTCAAGATGACAATTTGATGATCAAGCATGTGCTAATCTTCAGAAACTGGCAGTGGTTTCTAGGCCCTGGAGCAGCATGGGGGTGATAGTTTAGTTTTTCCTGAACATCTCTAATACTTGCTTCATTGACACCCTTGCTCCTAAAGCCCCGAAGTTGGCCTAAAGATTTGGCCTCAGTGAGAACTCTAAAATAGATTAGGTAGATTAGGCGTGCATCCAGGCTGTCCTTTCCGTAGTATTTTCCCTCAAGTGGTTTTCCTTTTCATCCATGAAGCAGGTGCTCCTGTTCCCTCCTCCCCTCCATAAACACTTGCCCCAAAATGCAAAACAAACAAAACTCCCAAACGCCTGTGGCTTTAGGGAGGACCTGATGGACTCATTCATATTGATGTGCTGCTGACTGACAAAGGCTGGTGTTGTTCCTTTTTCTCCTTCTGCTTATACTTTTCATTGCTGTTGTTTTTCTAGTTATTTATTTATTTAATTTCTGGTCTCCACTGCTATGCGTGGGCTTTCTCTAGCTGGAGCAGGTGGGGGCTGTTCTTTGTTCCGGCGTATGGCTTTGGGAAGGACCTGATGGACTCATTCATATTGATGTGCTGCTGACTGACAAAGGCTGGTGGTGTTCCTTTTTCTCCTTCTGCTTATACTTTTCATTGCTGTTGTTTTTCTAGTTATTTATTTATTTAATTTCTGGTCTCCACTGCTATGCGTGGGCTTTCTCTAGCTGGAGCAGGTGGGGGCTGTTCTTTGTTCCGGCGTGAAGGCTTATGGCAGTGGCTTCTCTAGTTGCGGGGCACGGGGTCCAGGCACGCGGTCTTCAGTAGTTACGGCTAAAGAGTGAGAGCTCATTATTGTGGCACATGGGCTCTGTCGCTCTGCGGCATGTGGGATCTTCCTGGACCAGGGACTGAACTGCTGTTCCTTGCATTGCAAGGCGGGTTCTTAAACACGGGATCACCAGGGAAGCCCCCTGTTTACAGTTTAACAAGGAAGAAAGTCTGAAGGAAGAGGACTGACTCCAACTGTGAATTCTCAGGTTCCCGGGGAAGGTATTTTGGAAGGGTCTGGGAGTCCAAGGAGGAGGGGGTGCTGCTGATGTGCCCCTGAAATAATACAGTGCTGACAGGTCTTCCTCCTCTAAGGCTGGCTACAGCTGCAGGCCCGCCAGGCGCACTCTCTTCACCAGGCATCCCGGGGCCACTCAGCATCGCACTGCACATCTCAGGATTTCTGGGCGTGGTTTTCCATTTCTGACAGTGACTGGAACTAATTCTTTCCAAAGAGAAAAGACGAATGCTGGCCTTGAGAAAACAGGAAGTTGTGAGACAGCTTATACAGTTAGATGGCATTTGGGAGCCTAGATCTTTGCCCACCTGATCTAAATTTCCCTAGAGGAGGCGGAAGAACATGGTGACTGAGAATCAAATGTTATTGGAGTCAAGTCCTGGCTCTGTCACTGGAACATCTCTGTGCCTCAGTTTCTTCACCATGAAATGGAGATAAGTGTACCCACCTTTTTGAGTTCCTATGAGGTTTACATGAGATAACGTGTGTAGTGAAATCGTAGTGCAGCACCTAGAACACGGTACAAGTGTGATAACTGTTACTATGTTGGACATGATGACTGTGATTATGTTTTTTGTCACCCAGGGCCATTGTGTGGCTGGCTGGCTACAATGCTACAACCCAGGAGATCGCCAGGCCTTCTGAGCTGTTGGCAGGAGTCAAAGCGTACATCAGTTTCATACAGTCACTGGCCCAGTTTTTGGGTGCAGATGTGTCCAGGGTCATCCGCAATGCCCTCCTGCAGCAGACGCAGCCGCTGGACTCGTGTGGGGAGCAGACCGTCACCACCCTCTACACAAACTGGTCAGTGTTGCTCATCCTCTCTCTCCGCCTTACTCTTCTTGTTAGCACTTGTTAGGACTCAAGACCAGGCATTTCAGCTCCTAGGGTCACAGACCCCCAAACAGAGGCTTGTTTCTGTCCGAGGACTAGAGCTTTAAGCTGGGGCAAACTCAGATGTCCTCTCTCCACCATGAGGGTTCTTCCCAAACTTCCATGTGACACCCATTGACCCGCCCTTTTCCTCTTCATCTGCAGTTTCCTGGCCTTTCTTTTCTGGATTCTTACTGTTTTCATTTCAAATGATCTTTCTTCCTCTTTCTGAAGTTCTCTTATTTCTCTTTTCACCCAGCTTCTCCATCTGATGACCATTCTATCTCATACCTTCTCTCCAGAGCACTGTCTCCTCATCTTCCAACACGACCATATTATGTTTAGTAGAGTGTTTTTCATAGGGAAGGGGCCCTCCTCCCCCAAACTGGAGGGACCAGGAATCAGCAATACTTCCTTTGAGGTTTTAAGGATGGAAAGGAGCTGGATTCCTACCTCCCTTAGCCACTGGGTGGCGCTCTTAATCCAATATCAGCTTAGTACGAGTCAGGCTGCAAAGAACCCCCTGAGAACGGGGTAAGCCTGAGACAGGGTTTGCAATACATATATCAAGCTGGGCCTGCCAGGTAAGGGAATGGGTCTTGTGGGCTGAGTGGGAACTTTGAGTAGTAAGGCATGCCCTTCTAAAGGGGCAGCCACTACTTAGTACCATCTGATTGCTGCCTCACTAAATTATTATTTTTAATATAAAATCTCCACTTAAAAAATTTGACAGCAAATTTAAATTAAAAGGAAAAAAAACGCACGTTAAGTGCTGGATTTGACCTACCCGTGTTAGCTTGTGACTTCTGTAAGATCTAGGCCTACAGCTAGTGCCTGGGTGAGTGACAGGGCTTACCAAGCCCTCTGGTATCATTGGCTGGAAGCCTTCTTAGCTTGCCCAGAGGTCAGGAGGGGATATTTGGAGACTGGATGACAAGTGTTCAGTGGGCTTCTCTCTGCCCAGGAGGTTTGACTTGAGGCTCACTTCCTGGCTCCTAGGCTCTTTAGCCTAAAACTCTCATTGACGAGGTTGAGGCTAAGTATATTTTGGAGGAGCTCAATTAGTAGGAATTTTTGTCATGTCAGCTTAGGCTTCTTTTACCTGACAGAGAAAGGCCAAGAGTGCGGGGTGTGCAATAGCTGGAAAAGGTGGTGGGGCATGTCCACCATTACCTTTGACAGCACAGCCAGTGCCCAGCAGATTAGAGGCAAAGCGGAGTCACGTTACTGCCGGTTGTTTCTGAGCCAGCAGCCTGGGATGTTTATCAGAGTGCTGTGGTGTCTCCTCCTCCAGCCCCAGTCTCTCCCCACCACCCCAGCCTTTGGTGGAGTTCCTCTTCCTGAGCCCAGTGGTGGTGGTAGGAGGAGGGGAGTGAACACTCATCTTCTGTGCTCTCTTGGCCAATCCTGTAGGTACCTAGAAAGTCTGCTGAGACAGGCAAGCAGCGGGACCATCATCCTCTCGCCAGCCATGCAGGCCTTCATCAGCCTCCCCAGAGAGGGGGAGCAGAACTTCAGCGCAGAGGAGTTCTCTGACGTCTCTGGTGAGCTCAGAGTCTGGTCTCCTGTCAAGGAGCCGAGCTTTCCCCTTGGGACAATATCCCAATTGACGGATCCCATCTGTGTTCTCTTGCCTTCCCAGAGCCTCATTCTATACTCTTCTAGATCTCTGCTAGACTCTACCTTAGGGATGATAGGAGAGATTTCAAGTGAGACCCAGAATTGGGAAGTGGCTTGGGGGTTGATGGTGGAGAGAGAAGATGAAGGGAGTTGAAAGCTAGGCAGGGGCACTCAAGTCATTGAAAGGATTTATTCTCCAAAGGGTAGTAAATGGTTATTTGCCATTTCCACAAACAGTAGAGAGTAGCACATACGATGAAGGGTAAAGGATAAACATAAGATATTCTGATGTTTGGAATTATTAAACAGTGGTCTCATGTTGTGGCATCTTCTTCCTGAGGGATACATGTTAGGTAAAGTGAAGTCGCCCAGTCGTGTCCAACTCTTTGCGACCTGGTGGACTGTAGCCCACCAGGCTCCTCTGTCCACGGGATTCTCCAGGCAAGAATACTGGAGTAGGTTGCCATTTCCTTCTCCAGGGGATCTTCCTGACCCAGGGATCGAACCCAGGTCTCCTGCATTGCAGGCAGACACTTTAACCTCTGAGCCACCAGTAACTGATATTTAATGATGATGATAACATGACCAATGATGTTTAGTGTGGGCTAGGTTCTGAATGTTCACATTTATTAACTCCTTCACTCCTCACAACAGCCTTGAGGTTGTTATTACCCCCATTTTACAAATGAGGACACTAAGACACAAGAGGTGACGGAGCTTAAGTTTGTACTTTCATAAATGGTAGAACTGGAATTTCAGCTCAAGGCAGTCAAATTCCAGAACCCAGGTGCTTAATCACTGTGTCGTGCTGCTTCCCAGTGTTTAGAAGTGCTTTAGTGTATTAAGGCAGGCAGATGAGGAGTGTGTCATGAATGAATTGGGAAGTTATTCTCTTTTTTAAGAGGGCTTGAAGCCGTGTAGATCCTTTTTAATAGATTTGTTTTACTGACTGATTCATGAACTATCCAGCTGCTTCCTCCTTCCTCTCGCGGGCCCCGCATGGGATCTGAGACAGGTAGGAGATGTTTCGGTTATGCTGCCCTCTCCATTCTTCCCCTTCCTTGGAGGGGGTGTCATGGAGGGCAGAGCACTCAGCTCTGTTCTCCAGCTCTGCCTTCTTCTTGCCCTCACACTGACTCCATCAGTGAGCTGACCCTACTCTCTACCTGCTGGAGGCTTCAGATGTCCCCTTCTCATCAACTCCTCCCACAAGCTGTAGGCAGCATCTAAAATCAGCTTTAGGTCTTGCTGACAACTGACGAGCAGCAGGAGGGAATGTTGACTTCCCCTTCTGCCACCCCCACCCCAATTTCCCAGGGTTACCATGGTGATGGGGCAATGCTGCTGCAAAAATAGCTAGATGGATAGAGAAGGAGGCCCTAGGGTTACTAGCCTAGAGAGGACTAGAGTAAGGTGGATCCAAACTGGTGGATCCGCATGTCTTTTCTCCAGAAAGGGTAGTTCAGCCCCCCTGCCTCTCTGTCAGCATTTTAGCATTATCTAAGGTGACCAGTTAGGAACTCCTTTCCTAGTTCTCAGCTCGGTTGTTCCTATTGTAAATAGGTGACTCTAAAAATGTCTGGTATTTTACCCCACATGAGACTCCATTCAGCTGCTTGACCAGCTGCACTGCTTTTGTCCGTGGTAGAGGTGGGGATCAACTGGTCCTGCCTTGAGACCCTTGAGCATGGGGGCCTCAACTTCCCTTTCCCTCTGAACCCTTATTGACTAGGTTAAACTCACCTTTCCTCTCCTCATCTCTTGTTACTTTATGGTCTTTATGGTTTTCTCTGCTGGGATGGTCCATAGCCAGAGATCAAAGCTGGAGCGCTTTCGTGTCTGAATTTGTCCCTCAGGTTTCCAACATGGGATTTCCCCAGCCAGGCTTTATTTAATTCACAAAGGGCCAGAAGTAGGCTGGTTAGGGAGGGATAAGGTAATGGAGCAGACTGGAGGAAAGAAGGGTTTAGAGGAAAAAACAATTGGGATAATGGGGATGTGTGTTGATTGCCCTCCTAGCAACTCTGTGAGGTATTCAGGGTGGATTTTAATTTCTTCATTCTACAGAGAAGGGAGCTGAGGCTCAGAGATGGTCTTCCATTTCATAAAGCTAGTGCAGCTAGTACAGCAAGAGGAAAGCCCAGATACCAGGTAAAGGGACTTAGAAAAGTCCAGATTCCTGTAAGAATGAAAAGTAAATAGCTATCATTTGTGGTACATCTTGGTGTGACTGCCAGTGGGTAGAAGGTTAACTGTCCCACAGGCAGGGCAGACCTGTCACCTGAATGCAGGATTTCAGGCCACATTTGCTCCCTACTTCCCTTCCTTGCCATTTCCTTTCCTTGCTGAAAAACATTAGAAATGTTCAGACTATCCTATAGCTATTGTGCAAATGCACCAGTGCCCTCTGGGTCCTACTTGGGGCCTCTGCAACTCTATTCCAGAGATGCGGGCCTTGGCTGAACTCCTGGGCCCGTACGGCATGAAGTTCCTGAGTGAAAACCTGATGTGGCATGTGACTTCACAAATTGTGGAGCTGAAGGTACTGTGGATGCAAGGCCCCGGGAAGAAGGTCCAGCCTCAGGGGAAGCGGGGTAGGCATAGGAGACTGGGGAGAGATGTACCATGGGCTCATCTTTTCTTGCTTAATGTCTCTGTTCTGACTGCAGAAACTGGTGGTAGAAAATATGGATGTACTTGTTCAGATCAGATCCAACTTTAACAAGGCAGACTTGATGGCTTCTCTGCTGCCCCAGCTGACAGGTGAGCACATCCCCTAAAGGGAGAAGGAATTGCAGGAAAAGCATCGTGGACCACAAGGGGTTATTGGAGCTATGAGGCCTCGGCTGGGTCTGAAGAAGCAAAACCGTCTCTATTTTCCCACATTCTCTTCTCTCATGCTCTTCTTTCTCCTCAGGGGCCGATAATGTGCTGAAGCGCATGACCATCATTGGAGTTATCCTCAGTTTTAGGGCCATGGCCCAAGAGGGACTCCGGGAGGTGAGTGGGGGCGGGGGCTGCCACAGGATAAACAGAATAAAGTGCTGGGTGGGGCTTGTGTGAGAAGTTGTGGAAAGGGTTGGCAAGCATTGTGAAGAAAGGAGCTTAATCCGGTAGAAGTCCTGGAAGATCTCTGAGGATAGATGAGCTGGAGGAATCTGTACGTATGACAAGGGAAGTAACACAGAAAGTTGGCTAAGTTCTCATCTAAGCTGAGACCCTGTTTTTTTTGTTTGTTTGTTTGTTTCCACCTATGTTTGAAGGTGCTAGCCTCTGTCCTTGGACTCATTTGTCTTCTTTCCTCCAGGTTTTCTCCTCCCACTGCCCGTTTCTCATGGGTCCCATCGAATGCCTGAAGGAGTTTGTCACTCCAGACACAGATATCAAGGTATTGGGGAATGCAAAGTGGAATCCAACCAGGAGATTTCTTTTGTTGACAAAGGATAGAGCTAGGATCTTGGAAGGGAGGAGAGGGCTCTGAAGAATACCAGAGGAAGAAGAGCTAGGTTTTCAACAGAAAAATATCTGGGGCGGTTTTGTGGAGGGAGGAATTTTGGTCAGAGAAGAGAGTTCAGAGTAGGGGAGCCCTGAGGAGATCCTGTGGGGGCTGGGGAACGTTACTGGAGGGAGAGCAGTAAGGGCAAGGATCATAGTATCTATAGGTTTTCTCCTAAGATGTGCCAATTAGATTCTGAACGTTGTGCAGACAAGTCCCCTCTTTTAGTCAGGAGCCTGGGAACTTTCTGTAAAAGTTGGTTCTTCCATTCCCACCCACCCTCAGGCCTCATTTCCGGTCGGCAGGGGGAAAGGGGGAGGGGCCTCTGTCAGCGCCCAACCTAAACATCCGTTTCCTCTCGCTTTCCTCTCACCCTCCTCACACCAGCTTGCCTTTTGAATCACCTGGAGCAAACGAGTATGTTTCGCAGGAAATAACAGGTGCACAGTGCACAGGGCAGGGCACGTATCTTATAACTGACTCCATTAATGGAGGGAGGTCTATGAGAGGAGGAAATTGGTTAACAGGAAGATGTTGTTCAGTCGCTCAGTCATGTTGCCTCTTTGCGACCCCATGAGAAGTAGTTAGATGCTAAGAGAAAAAACAACTTCCCTTACCTTGAGGTCAGAAGAATCGTGAAAATTTCCCCACTCTCTGCCTGAAATCAGATAAGGGCCAAGTGGTCACGGGCCATGAGGGGTGATTTTTCACTGGATGGCTGCTCCTTCAGGCCCTGGCTTGGATTTCACTGTGGGCCCCTGGTTTCTGGCAGCTGTTGATGTTGGGGCGGAATGCTCTGGTCTGTCAGGAGTGTGTCTAGCTGGTATCTTCCTGGCAGCCTTGAGCTTTAGGCTCTGCCTGCTAAGCAGGTGTGTGGAGATGGGGCTGGCCTGTCCATCAGAAATTCTGTTACTACCTCTGAGGGGCAAGAAGATGAGAACAGAAGAAGGTTAAAAGGTGAAGAAGTTTCCTTCAACTGTCACCTTCTTCCTCCAGAAAACCACAGATTATGGACCAAATTCCCTGATCTCCTAGATCACGGTTGCCACTAGCAGGGTTATTTAGTTAGGAGGGAATTTAAACAGGGTGGAGCAGAATGCTGAGGTTCACCTTCTGGGTCTAGCATGGTAGGCGGTGTGTGTTTACTGTTATATCTGTGGGGTTCTTTGCATAAGATACTCTGCTTAGTTATCTGCTATTGAAACAGTTATCTTTGTCCTCTCAGAACATTTTGAAGTCTTTCTTTCTTAACCTCAAAAGTCCAAGTACTTTTGTGGGTGTGGGTGGGTGTTTGGAGCTACATCTTGGGAACCTGATTCTAAGTACAATGAGGGATTCAGGAGTCAATCAATAAACATTAACTGAATGCCTTCTATGTGCTTAGCACTGTGTTCAAACCTAGACAGGATGAAAGGAATGCAGAGCTCCTGGCTTTGAGGGAAAGGAAGCAGAGCGAAAGGGACAAGGTTTATTAGTCTCTCAGTGATGCTGGGAGTCATTAGGGTAATAAAGTGAAAGTGGCTCAGTTGTGTCCAACTCTTTGTGACCCCATGGACTATACAGTTCATGGAATTCTCCAGGCCAGAATCCTGGAGTGGGTAGCCTTTCCTTCTCCAGGGGATCTTCCCAACCCAGGGATCAAACCCAAGTCTTCGCATTGCAGTCGAATTCTTTACCAGCCGAACCACCAGGGAAGCCCAATTAGAGGTAGATGCGTTATATGCAAAAAGTGAAAGTGGAAGTCAGTCAAGTCAGACTCTTTGAGACCTAATGGACTGTAGCCTGCCAGGCTCCTCTGTCCATGGAATTCTCCAGGCAAGAATACTAGAGTGGGTAGCCTATCCCTTCTCCAGGGGATCTTCCTGACCTAGGAATTGAACCCAGCCTCCCTGGTGGCT
Source organism: Madoqua kirkii (assembly GCA_006408675.1). Classification (NCBI taxonomy): domain Eukaryota; kingdom Metazoa; phylum Chordata; class Mammalia; order Artiodactyla; family Bovidae; genus Madoqua; species Madoqua kirkii. The sequence continues at coordinate 5,952 of SJYC01024244.1, read as the reverse complement.
CAGAGGTTAAAGCGTCTGCCTTCAATGTGGGAGGCCTGGGTTCGATCCCTGGGTCGGGAATATTCCCTGGAGAAGGAAATGGCAACCCACTCCAGTATTCTTGCCTGGAGAATCCCATGGACGGAGGAGCCTGGTAAGCTACAGTCCACGGGGTCGCAAAGATTCGGACACGACTGAGCAACTTCACCTTCACCTTCACCTCCTGCATTGCAGGCAGATTCTTTACCAGCTGAGCTACTAGGGAAGTCCTTTTACATATGTGATCTAATTTAATCTTCACAGCAACTCTGTAAGGTGAGTATTTTTATTCCAGTTTTACAGATGAGAAAATGGAGGCTCCAAGAGGTTAAGTAACTTTTAGCCAAGGTCACACAATTAGTAAGTGGTGGTACTAGGATTTGAACCCAGATCCTCTCACTCCAGGACTTTCTCTCCCCTCTCTATGCCATGAGGTTAAAAACATATTGTAATCTTGTTGGTGAGACACACCATATGTCTTGCCTCCAATCTGAGAAGATAACTGATGATACCAGGTGCTGCCTGTGATCAGTGCCGAGTAAGTGGTGCCAAGTTAAGGAGGGAAAAATGAGCATGAGCTGCAGCCAACAGGGAGGGCTCTACAGAGAATGCGAGGTTCAAGGTAGGCCTCAAGGGTGCGTGTCAGTTGGATATAAGCAGAGACCCTGGAGAAGGAAATGGCAACCCACTCCAGTATTCTTGCCTGGAGAATCCCATGGACGGAGGAGCCTGGTAAGCTACAGTCCACGGGGTCGCAAAGATTCGGACACGACTGAGCAACTTCACCTTCACCTTCACCTCCTGCATTGCAGGCAGATTCTTTACCAGCTGAGCTACTAGGGAAGTCCTTTTACATATGTGATCTAATTTAATCTTCACAGCAACTCTGTAAGGTGAGTATTTTTATTCCAGTTTTACAGATGAGAAAATGGAGGCTCCAAGAGGTTAAGTAACTTTTAGCCAAGGTCACACAATTAGTAAGTGGTGGTACTAGGATTTGAACCCAGATCCTCTCACTCCAGGACTTTCTCTCCCCTCTCTATGCCATGAGGTTAAAAACATATTGTAATCTTGTTGGTGAGACACACCATATGTCTTGCCTCCAATCTGAGAAGATAACTGATGATACCAGGTGCTGCCTGTGATCAGTGCCGAGTAAGTGGTGCCAAGTTAAGGAGGGAAAAATGAGCATGAGCTGCAGCCAACAGGGAGGGCTCTACAGAGAATGCGAGGTTCAAGGTAGGCCTCAAGGGTGCGTGTCAGTTGGATATAAGCAGAGAGGAAGTAAATAGGAAAAACTTGTCTTTTTCCCTTCCTATGTAGGGAAAAACCCTGTTCTCCCCTACTGTGTGATTCTCTGCTGAGCGTCTCCTTTACTCTCACACAGAACACGTCACTTCTGACACTTCTGGTCACCAAGTGTTTGGAGGATGTACCCATACCAATTCCCTGTGACACCAGCTGGATGCCCTGCAGCTTAACTCATTTCTGACACTATCAACCTGGAGTTGGTGTCAGATCACACATGTTTAGGGCTCACTTCCACAAGTCTACACCTAGTTCCGCCCCCTCTTCAGAAGCCAGTTGCAAACCTGTGCTTCTGACCAACTGGCTATAGGTCAGAGGTCCCAATATCTACCTCCTTGCTGCTGCTGCTGCTTCTGCAGCTAAGTTTCTTCAGTTGTGTTCGACTCTGTGTGACCCCATAGACGGCAGCCCACCAGGCTCCCCTGTCCCTGGGATTCTCCAGGCAAGAACACTGGAGTGAGTTGCCATTTCCTTCTCCTATGCATGAAAGTGAAAAGTGGAAGTAAAGTCACTCAGTTGTGTCCGACCCTCAGTGACCGCATGGACTGCAGCCTTCCAGGCTCCTCCATCCATGGGATTTTCCAGGCAAGAGTCCTGGAGTGGGGTGCCATTGCTTTCTCCAACTACCTCCTTAGGTTCCATTAATTTGCTAGAGCTGTTCACAGAACTCAGGGAAACACATTGGCTAGTTTATTAAAGGATGTGATAAAGGATATAGAAGAACAGCCATATGGACTTCCCAGGGGCTCAGAGGTGAAGAATCTGCCTGCAATACAGGAGGCCCGGGTTTGATCCCTGGGTTAGGAAGATCCCCTGGAGAAGGGAATGACCACCCACTCCAGTATTCTTGCCTGGAGAATTCCATGGACTGAGGAGCTATGGTGGGTTACGGTGCGTAGTGTCCCAAAGAGTCAGACACGACTGAGCGCTGTTACAGGACGAGACAGGACGAGACCTGTTACGGTCCTGACGACATAAGCTTCTGACTTTCTGCGTTTGGGCTGAACACCCTCCTGGTCCGTGGATGTGTTCCCTACCTGGAGGCTCTCTAAACCCTACACTGTTGGGATTTTATGGAGGCTTCCTCACATAGGCATGATTAACTTCATTTCCAGGCCCTCTCCTCTCTCTGTAGAAGTGGGTGTGTGTGTGTGGGGCGCAGGGTGGAGCTGAAAATTCCCAGTTTCTAATCAAGGCTTGGTCTCTCTGGTGACCAGCCTCTATCTAGGAGCTGGCCAGGAGCCCAACCAGAGTTGCTGCATAGGAACAAAAAATGCTGTTTTTATCACTTAGGGAATTACAAGGGTTTTAGGAGCCCTGTGTCAGTAACCAAGGGCAGGGACCAATATATTTCCTGTGGTCTCTCAGAAGAAAGGACACTCCTAAAGAGGGACACACAGGAACCGGAGTATGAAAAGAAGAAAGTAAGTTGTAGCTTAGAGATGGTGAATACATCACTCTGGCTGCATTGCCTGTAGGAAGTGTTTGAGGAAATAAAGTTGGAAAAGTAAGTTTGTGCTGTGGAGAATCTGAAGGCCAGGCTAAAGCCTTAGTTTTTTTTTTTTTTTTAAATTTACTTTCCCTACAGGTTAGGGAGATTTATGAAAGGAATACCTAGAAAAGATGATAGTACGCCAAAAGTTTAAAATCTGTGATCCAGGGGTCTTGGCCACCTGTAGCTTCTGCCAAGTACTGCTCTCCAGGGAATACTCTCCAGAATGTTGTTTTCTTCTCCGCCAGGTGACCCTGAGCATCTTGAGCTGGCATCTGCTGCGGGGGTGGACTGTGACATCGATCCAGCCCTGGTGGCTGCCATTGCCAATCTGAAAACTGGTACCACTGGGGAATGGGGCGGCAGAGGGCTTGGGCCCTATTTTGGGGTGGGAAAATGTCAGTGTCAAAGAAGTCTTTATTTGAGATTGTGAATTCAGAGGGTAGAAACTGGGAGCTAAGGAAAGACTGAAAGCACAGTCCCTAATCCCCAGAAAATACTTCCACAGGCAATTTCGATTTCTAGTCAGGTTCCAACCAGTTGATCTGTCAATCAGCTAAAAAGTATTAAGTGAGTCTGGTACTCAGCAAATGCTCCAAGGAACTTACAGTCTTGTTGGGGAAATAAGATTAATGCAGATGAAACAGTGAGGGAAACAGACATGATTTCATGCCTAGTTGTCCCAGTTCCCCAGAATGATCTTACCTTCTCCCCTCCCCTCTAATCATCTTGACACCATTCACTTCTTCCCCTGGTCTCACACTTGTCTCTTATATTTCCATTACACATTTCCTCTGATTAGCACATTCCTACTTGCACACACTCTGAATAGGATGGAACCAGGGGGTTGGTATGAAGCCTTTTCGAGTCGCCAAACTGCCTTTCCCTCCTCTCTCTCGGTTTTGATGAGTCTTTGCTCTCCTTCCCGCCTCTCCACTCCACCAGGCAGCTGACAGAGTGCCCTCAGCCTGCGTGTCAGCTGAGCCCTGTGCCAAAAGCTCTGCTCAGTCACCAGTGGAAGCCTCCGGGACTCAGGCCTCTCACTAACAGCAGTAATGACTTGCCTACAACGCTCTACAAAGTCTTTTCACAGACATTTTCTCATGGGAACCTCCTAGGAATTCTGTGAAGTAGGACCCCGTGGAAGAAAGCTCCTGTTTACTGACCTTACTCTCTTTTCCTTTTCCCAGATTTGTCATCCCCTGAGGAAGAATATAAAGTGGCCTGCCTGCTCTTGATCTTTCTGGCCGTTTCCCTCCCACTCCTTGCCATGGATGCTGCCTCCTTCTACAGCATTGAGAAGGATGGTAAGTAAGGAGGAGGTTTAGGTTAGTGTCCTGAGGTCGGGAGATGAGACCGAGACATATATCTGGAAAATATAGACTTCTGACTCAGATGCAAAGTTCTGTTTCAGAAAGCTCTTGAGAATGAACAATCTGTAAAATTAAATTCAGGTGAAATTTCATCAGACTATCTATCTTTCTCCTAATCCTCGAATGGCTCCTCGTCCTTTGGCGTCACGTAGGGCTGGCCCAGACTGAAAAAATAGCAAGTTACCAGCTGGGGTCACCTGGCATGTTTCAGTTTCCTTTCCTTTCTCTCCCTGTCTGTCAATAATAATCTAGGTTACAGCAACAATATTCACTGCTTGACCAAGCCATCATCCAGGTATCTGCTGCCCTCTTCACAGTCTACAACAAGAACATTGAAACTCACCTCAAGGAATTTCTCGTGGTGAGTGGGTCTAGGTTATAAGGAATGGATGACTGTGAAGTTTGGGGGCAAGTGGTTTGACCTAAATCCATAGACAGTTATTATTGAGCAGGCCTCGGATTCTAACCTCCCATCTTGTTCATTAAATAGTGAGAGACGGCTTTGTGAAAGGCAGGGGTTTCTTCTAAATTCCCTAACAGCTGGTATTTTAGCCTCTGCCTGATACTTGGAAGGAGTACTGGACTAAGAGTTAGCAAATCTGAGTTTAGTTTTGGAGCTGCCATTGAGAAGTTGCACGGTCTCTGAAAAGCCAGACTTTTGAGGCCACAGTTTTCCCATTTATTAAATAGAGATATTAAACCAAATCCATGATGTATTTCCTTGGTGTGCATTACAATATCCTGAGGAGTTTGTTAAAATATAGACTTGAGACACTGAGTTTTATCATCTATGAGGCCCTTCAGCTCTAATACTGTTAAAAAGTCAAACTTTTTTCAAATTCTCAGACTTCATGTGAATCAGAATCACGTGGAGAATTTCTGATTCAGTAGATTAATGGTGGGGCTGGAAAATCTTGCATTTCTAGCAAGTTCCTGGGTAACGTTGGTGCTGCCCATCCTGGGATCTTATTTTGAGAGCCCCCTGGTCTAGATTTTTAGGGACTGGAACTTACAGTCAGGAAGCTGATTTTACTATAGGTTATGTTCAATTTGTTTGAAAGAAGTTGTTAAAAAATTTTTTTAGCCGAAGTTTGACTCCCTGCTACTCTCACTATTGATCTAAGCTTTGCCTCTGGAAAAACACAGAATAAGTAATCTCTTTCCATTGTTCAGAGAGGTCTCAGAGCTTTCCATTCTAAATCCTCCGTGGAGGAATCGCATCCATACTCTTTGAAATGTGGTCCAGTGCCCACTCACTGCTTGAGCATTCTCAGCAATAGGGAACTTATTCTTTTTTTTTTTTTAAGTTAATTTATTTTTAATTGGAGGATAATTTACTTTACAGTATTGTATTGGTTTCTGCCATACATCAACAAGAATTGGCCATAGAGGTACATATGTCCCCTCCCTCTTGAACCTCCCTCTCACCTTTCCACTCCATCCCACCCCTCTAGGTTTTAACAGAGCACCGGTTTGAAGGGAGCTTATTCTTTTGCAAAGCATGGTTCTGATTTAAAAACTAGAGCCTCATCTGTCTTCTTTTAGGAGGAAACAGTAGGTCATATTCTCCAGGGAATCACACCCTGGTCCCAAGAAGTACATGTCAGGGACTTGGAAGCTTAGTGAGAGGGTCTCTCTTTAAACTGGTACAGCAGACCAGACAGAATGGGCTCCGAGCATCTGAGATATAAAGAGGATTCACACCAGATCTCTAAGATGGGGTGAGAAGGGAGTCATTCGCAACGCCCCCCCCCCCCCCCC
>SJYC01024243.1:0-31258 GCA_006408675.1 Madoqua kirkii | reverse complement strand
CCCCCCCCCCCCCCACTGCCTCTTTTACCCTCTCTGTTTGCTAAATACAGGTAATCTGGGTTTGGGATGCAATTAGTCACATTTCGTTCTTTCTCTTTCATCTGTTGGGGACCTGAAGGTGAATGGAGAGGACAGCCATTCGGGAGTTGACAGAAGGAGAATACCAAAAGCACTGTGTCTGAGTCAGCGGCCCAGCTCTGTCTCTAGTCGGGTGGGGAGTCAGCTGTAAACAGTCTGATGACAGTGGTGTCTGGAGGCCGCCTTGGAAAAGAGATTAATCTCCTGGCATACAGTATTACCTGCCTCTGTTGCAGTTTCTTTCTTTGCTTCTTTCTACCTCTCCTCCAGCATCCCTGGCAACCGGCTGTTGTCTGCACTGGCTAGCGTGGAGGCAGCGTGTGTCTCTGAAGCCTGGGGGATTCACCGCTTTCCCACCCCAAGCCTCCCAGCACTTCTTAACTCACCTCCTTGATCTTCTCTTGACTTCCTGTAGCCTGAGGCTGTCCTACTCTGACCTTCATAAAAATCTGCTTCCTTACAAATCTTTCCCTTACAGGTGGCTTCTGTCAGCCTCCTGCAGCTGGGCCAAGAGACTGACAAGCTTAAAACCAGAAACCGGGAGTCCATTTCTCTGCTCATGCGCTTGGTATGTATCTGCTCTAAGTTGGCCGGAGAGGAAGGGCCAGAGGGAGGATCCTCTGTAGGGTCCTTGGCTCCCTACCATGGTTATCACCCAAAAGCACTAACTAAGAATTTAATTCTGCCTGAAGGGGTCTAATCCTCATATTTTGGTTAACATTCTAGATTTGTCCTGTCATCACAAGGTAGAGTCTTAGAGGATTTCTCTGCGGGACAATGTCTTGCTGGTCCCTAGCTGACTGGGGCCCTTTCCCTGCAGTGCTCTTGAGTGTGATATGGAGGAACAGCTCACCCTCACCATGGGGATGAGCTCATGGATGGGGATGTCCCTCATCCATAACTACCTGTCCAGTGCATCTTTGATTTCACTTGGCCATTTCCTACTGCTGTCTTTCTTGTCCTTAAGAGAACCATGAAGAAGGTTCAACTAGAGGAGGAGGAGGGGAGCCCAGAAGAGGGAAGGGATTTTTAGCTGAAAAGCTGTAAGGCAGGGAACCAGGTGGGACACGAATCAAGCAGCTCCTGCTATCTCTTCTGTTTCCTAAGCTCTGGCCTTTCCCCTTCTTTGGTAGAAAGTTCTGGGAACTCTGACTCAGTTAACTTAAAAAAAATCTTTTACTCTTGATCCTGTTTCCCTCTTCAACGTGCTTACTCACTCTTGTTCTAAAGTTTGATTCCCTAGGTTAGCTCTGCACTTAAAGGTGGGCAGGAGGGGCTCCTGCTCTGGGCCCTGGGTTTAAGTGACCCTTCTTCTGGCTTGTGGCCCACCTGGAGCCTGTGCCCCTCCTCAGAGCCCTGGCTAAAGACTTCTCGGGCCTCAGAATTCTTTCCTGAGCAGCTCCAGCCCACATGTAGAGCTGTACCGCACTTGAGTCCATCCTACTGAGGCAGACTGTGCTCCAGAGCCCATGGAATGTGTGACGGGGGTTTAAATGTGCAGACAGGAAGATTATGTGTGTCTACAAATGCCCCAAACTGGGGTGGGAGGAAAAGGGGTACCTGGCTGGTGGCTGATTCCCTCCCTTCTCCCTGCTCTGGTACAGAATTCTGAGGGGTCTAACGATGCTTAATTCAAACCTGTCTTCCATGAAATTGTAAAGGTATACACTCAGCCCTCCATATCCACAGGTTCTCAGCTATGGATTCAACCAACCATGGATTGAAACTATTTTAAAAAACATTCCAGAAAGTTCCATAAAGCAAAACTTCAAATTGCCCACACCAGCAACTGTTTACATAGCCTTTACATGGTATTTATAACTGTTTATATAACGTTTATGTTGTATGAGGTATTATAAGTAATCTAGAGATGATTTAAAGAATATGTGAAGATATCATAGGTTATAGGCAGGTACTATGCCTTTTTATAAAAGTAACTTGGGTATCTACAGATCCTGGTATCTTCCCTGAATTGGTTCCACAGGTGGTCTGGAAACTAATTCCCTTCCAGAGCCCCATGATATTGAGGGATGAATACATGTTGCAAATGTTGCAAGAAAGAATATAATATTTTATCATGGGGTATATGGGCTGCCACTTGCACTCTCGGCCAGGCCCATGAGTATTAGGGGCGAGGGTGTCTGGGACTCCCTCTGGGTCTCCTTTGAATACACAGACACTCAGTGCTATCTGTGTCTCAGTTTCTCTAGCTCGGAAGGGCCTAGGTTGGGCTGATGAAGGATCATGAGGAGGAAGAGAAGAGAATGGACATGAGGTGTGGGGGTGTGGTGAGGAGATGAGAGGGCAAGGGAAGCCGAGGAGGGCTGAAGGAGGGCGACAGAACGTGCGTGTGTGCTAAGTCGCTTCAGTCCTGTCTGACTCTGCGACCCCATGGACTATAGCCCGCCAGGCTTCTCTGTCTGTGGAATTCTCCAGGCAAGAGTACTGGAGTGGGTTGCCATGCCTTCCTCCAGAGGATCTTCCCTACCCAGGGATTGAACCCAAGTCTCCTCTGGCTCCTGTGTGGTAGCAGATTCTTTACTGCTGAGCCACCTGGGAAGCCCAACATGACCTGGGCAAGCTAATTAACCTTTCTGAGACTCTGATTCTTTAGCCTTAAAAGTGGGCAGTTATCCTTATGATGGGCTTCCCTGATAGCTCAGGGATTCTTGGTTAAGAATATGCCTGCAATGCAGGAGACCTTGGTTCAATTCCTGGATCAGGAAGATCTGCTGGAGAAGGAATAGGCTACCCACTCCAGTATTCTTGGGCTTCCCTTGTGACTCAGCTGGTAAAAAAGTCTACCTGCAATGTGGGAGACCTGGGTTCAATCCCTGGGTTGGGAAGATCCCCTGGAGAAGGGAAAGGCTATCCACTGCAGTATTCTGGCCTGGAGAATTCTGTGGACTGTATAGTCCATGGGGTCACAAAGAGTTGGACAGGACTGAGTGACTTTCACTTTCACATCCTTATGCTAGAGGGGTGAGGGTTCACGAGACAGTTTATATAATAGTGCCTGGTACATAATAGATGCTAAACAAATGTCCCCTCTCTCTGCTGCTCAGTTTAGTTTCTGAATGATTTAGGCATGCCTGTTCCATGTCCTTGGACAGTTCCTACCTCTGTGAGGTTGGAGGGGATTCTGTACAGCTGCTCAGCACTGCCTCCTCCCTCTGCTTTGCGTTTCCCCCCACCCCACCGTGTGGCAAGGTGTCTGCCCCTTGTGGCGTCACAGGCCTGCAGAGTGGCTGGAACAGCCCTAAGACCCGGTGCTTTTTATAGGAGGGAAGAGACAGAGGGACTAGCTGCTGCAAACCAATTTAAATGCAAATGTTTCCACAGAGAAATTGGAAATGACTGAAGGGAAGAAGCTGTATTCTGTGTAAAGAGGCTACTCATGTAGCCCCAAATCCTGTCCATGCACCTCTCTCCCTGGGGTCTGTCTTGGCTGTCAAGCCTGGGCAGTGCCCACCCCCACTGTTGTCAGACTTCCTGGAGTGGGTTTCACAGGGGAAGGAATGACTCTCTCATAGACTCATGGAATCCTAGGTGTCAGAAACAGATCAGATGCTGGTGGTTAGTCCATCCTCACCATTCCTAGGCGAGGAAACGGAGGAGAGGGAAGCAAAGGTAACATCCACGGGCAGATTTGGGACTAGAACCTGTTTCTTGGCTTTCATTCCCGAGCTGTTTCCACTGCCATGAATTTCCTCCAGTTGGGAGCCCTGTGATTTTCTGTGCTTAACAGAGCAGAGAATAGAAGTCTTGGACCAGTGGATCCTTCTTGAAGCCATCACTCATTTCCCCGTACCCAAGGGTCATATCCTGGAAAAGAGATCTTATCTCTTTACTGGCTTAAGGTTTTGAAAATCTTGCTTAGCAAGAAATTCTTTCTGCCATGCAACCTGAGATCAGAGCTACAGTTTTATGGGCGGATTTTCTCTCCTTCAGCCTGTGATGTCTGCTCTTCTGAGGCTGTTGTGTGTATTGTGTGTGCATGGTTTGAGTATTGCAGTACCTTACAAATTTTAAAAATTGAAAAGGGCTTTAGAGAGAGAAAAACATTAGAATAGAGATGGTAGATCTCTCTCCTGAGTGAATTTTCAGGACTTGAAACCCCAGACATATTTGGGATGGCCCATCTGTGTGAAATGCCAGAGGATATGGGACGCTGCTCTCCAGAGTGTTTTTTAGTCCCACAACCTCTTGGGCGAGGAGAGTATGGAAGGAAAGACACCCCGTCCCTTCTTCAGGGAAGGAAACCCTCTGGCCCAAGGCTAGGCTGTAATATCCCCCTGCCCCCTACCCTCTGTCTTACCCAGGCATCTTGATCTATCTTTCTGCTTGGCTGTGGGGGCTGCAGGGATTTCCACAGCACACAGGCCTTCTAATTAAACTAATTAATCATGCCTGCTCCTTTATACAGCATCCATACTGTTCCCCAAGCGCAGTACTAAGGGAGGGAGGAGACTAAACCGTGTGGGTTCCGGGCCCTCTTGCTTGGCCTGCAGTGGTAATTGTTTTTTTCTCCGCAGAGCTTTGTCATTAGCACGTTTCTGCATTCTTACCTGCATCTGTGCTGCCCACTCACATCTCCTTTAGCATCCAGAATGAGAGAGAACAGAGTTTTTCTGCCCTAGAGAAGTGATTCTTTCTTGCCTTCTGCTTCTGAGCTCTGCATATAACCCTGAGGAGGGGCTCAGGGGTCATTATAATGGAGCTGAAGAGAACATTGCTTTCTGAGAGTGAAAAGAAGTGACAGTGCCTTGGTACCCCATTTACTTGTAACTCTAAGGGCCTCAGAGGGCCCAGGGAGCCACACGAAGAGGAACAGCGTGTCACAGTGGATGCCCTACCTGGGGTCCTCATCTCTCTTGGCCCTTTCTTTTCCAGGTGGTGGAGGAGTCTTCTTTCCTGACCCTGGACATGCTGGAGTCCTGTTTCCCATATGTGCTGCTTCGAAATGCCTATCGGGAGGTCTCCCGGGCCTTCCACCTGAACCGAGTGTCGGCCAGTACCCACTGAGAGGTCTTTTGGACCTACCTAAACCCGTGCTGCACTGGAAGCTGTGCCTGTTTTCTCAGAGGGTGGGAATGAGGTGGGGTCACTAGGGAGAGGATCAGCCAAAACTGGTGAAGAGGGAGATGGAGAAACAGCCCAGGGCTGAGAAATCATAGAGAACTGGAGCCAACTGGGGCAGGGGGGAGGACTTTTTTCATGGAAAGGAGTTATGGTGTTAGGGCCAGGTGTATGAATTTTTACAATGAAAAAATAAAAGTGACCCTCAAGTATGTTTTCTATCTCCTGGGAACTAGAGCTTGAGTTCTGACTGGCATGGGTCTCTCTGACCTTCATCACTATTCTAGGATAATGTTGGCGGGCAGAGATGATCAATCATCATATTAAACCATAATGAGCTTATAACCCTCCCACTGGAGCTGCTATTGTCTCCTGCACATTCATTAGGACGAATTATCTCTCTTCCTTTTCCAAATGTGTTCAGCAAGCATTCAGCCCGCTCCTACTGCACTGCCAAGTAGTAGCAGAGGAACACTTTTTTCTTTTGTGGGGGCTCTTTTAGGAGTCTCGGGTCTGTTTGTCTGCCTCCAGCTCTCCAGCCTGCAGGGGCAATGAGGAAGTGCTCTTAGGATCCCGATTTTCACTGCCCCAACTCTCCCCGCGTAACCTCACCTGCCCTACCACACCTTGTAGGTAACGAATTAAGTTCTCACATCTCTAACTCGAACCCCTTCTTCTTTCCCTTGACATCCCCACAAACTAGAGCAGAAGGTCAGTCCAGAGTAATTCTAGGACAACTAATTGGACCAGTGTCACGCGAGTTCCCGTCACATACCATTTGGGGGGTGTTCTCCCTCCTAACTGGGGGGACTAACTTAACCCAAATCCCCTTGTCATCCTGGGTACAGCTGTTGCTCCAGGCAGGGATTTCTCTTCTGAATCTTAAATTTCACAGACCTTGTTAGGTTACAGGGCGCTGAGAGTGGGTATACTTGAGGGAGTACAAGCTGTTTCAACCTAGCCCTTTCCTGCACTAATTAGAATTTCAAGTGTTGCAAAGCCCCAGGCGTTTAAGATAGCATTAAACTAGGTTTAGTTAACTGCCTGGCAGGAAACAGTGCCCCCCTCCCTCCCCATCCATCACTTCTGTGCCAGGGAGGACTGGAGCAACAGATCAGATATGTCACAGGTCTGGAGTGGTTGGAATGGGCAATATAAGTAACTAATTGATTAATTAGGGTCGTGTCTATACTTCTAGGATAAAAGGGAAGCAATTTTTGGTTTTCAGCAAATCCATCCGGAGTTCATTAAAGCTATTTGTTAGCTGTTTTTAGATATGTGTGTGTTTGATCTTTATTTCTTGAGACCCAGGCTTAGTCAATACTTATTAAACTTGGCATCCATAATTAATACACAAGTTTTTCTTAGCAACTATTGTCTATTCTTTAGGATAGAATCATCGGAGGGTCCTGCTCCATGCATCAGCTAATTGTCCTTCCGCACTGTGGAAAGAATGTTAGGTTCTAAGGAGTGATCGGGGGTCAGGCCTCTTGAGACTGAGGGAAGTGTTGACGAAGAAGAGAAAGCTCAGAAGTATCTGAGCAGCTCCCCTTGCACTCACTCATATCTCTGTTGGGATCCTCTGTTTGGGGAGCCAAGAGATCCTTTTACCATATGCGTGAGGAATGCTTAAGAGGAACTCCCAGAGGACAGCAAGACAAGTTGCTGCAGGGGGACAGAGAGTAGACATATAATACTTTTTTAAAATTAGTTTTTATTGAGAAATAATATTGGGTGATCCTGTGTACCTTTACCAGTTTTCCTCAAAGGTAGGATCTTGCAAAACTATCCTATGCCACTTTAACTAGGAGGTTTTTTTTTTTTTTTCTTTCATGTTTATATATATATATATATATATATATATATATTGTTTTTTAATCACAAATTGTTAAAAGCACTTTATCAACCCCAATCTCCAAATCTCCTTGTCCCTATTGCCAGGATATTGACATTGGCATAATTCATTGATCTTATTTAGATTTCTCCAGTTTTATTTATACTCATTTCACTGTATGTATTTAGTTCTGTATAGCTTTATCATGTGTAGGTTCAGGCATTTGCCACCATGGTCAGGATATAGGATGCTTTTATCACTACAGGGCTTTCCTCATATTGTTCCATTATGTCCCTCCCACAATCCCCTTTCCCTTCCCTAGCCCTTGGCAACACAAGTCTGTTCTCCTTTTATAAAATTTTGTCCTGTGACATAATGTTTTTTTATAAACATATCATCACACACACACATACTTCTCTATCACGTATACTTTTTCAAAGTGCTCTCACAACCTTCTGCAGGGTAACAGGGAAGGCTTTCCTATTTCAGGCCAGAAAGCAGATTCAGAGATGTTAAATGAAGGTCACATGCATATCAGTACATTCGGAACTGGAACTCAAAGATGACATTCAGTCCTGGACGTTTGCTACCTGCCCCAACTGCCTCTTCATCTGGGAAGACTTAGTTGTTAGAATCCAGAGAACCTAGAATGAGAAAAATAGAAGAGGGTGAAGACATGTGGCCTTGACCACCTTAACAAAAGGTGACTGTCTAGAGGTGAAGGACGGCTGAGTTAACAGGACCCACCAGCATTTAATGGCACCCCACTCCAGTACTCTTGCCTGGAAAATCTCATGGGCGGAGGAGCCTGGTGGGCTGTAGTTCATGGGGTCGTTAAGAGTCAGACACGGCTGAGTGACTTCACTTTCACTTTTCACTTTCATGCATTGGAGAAGGAAATGGCAACCCACTCCAGTACTCTTGCCTGGAGAATCCGAGGGATGGGGGAGCCTGGTTGGCTTCCATCTATGGGATTGCACAGAGTCGGACACGACTGAAGTAACTTAGCAGAAGCAGCAGCAGCAGCATTTTAGGCAGTTTCCTTCCTCAGCCAGGAGGGTCTCTGACCTCTTACAGTCTGGGACGCAGTCCATGATGAATCGCTTTCTATGCTCAGATCCCCAGCTCACTTTAGGCCTAAAAGGAACTGCGGAATGAATATCAAGAAGAAATTCTGACCCCAATTGTTTTGTCTTGCAGGCAGAGAGTAGGTTGTAGCCTCAGTATTTTCATTAGAGCAGTGTTTTCATTAAAAACTCCGTTAACTTGTTTGCAATAATTCTATCTCTAACGAGATAGAATTAGCCCTCCCACCAGACCTGGGGGTAAGATGCTTACAGGGGAACCCCTGTTCCTCTGGGCAGTAGAGACAGTGTTTCTCTCACCACGCTATTTAGTCAGCTGAGTGGGTGAGGGTAGCCTTCATGTGCAGGGGATGGGGGTGGGGAGACGCACCTGGCCCTGGCCAAGGGGGCCTCACCCTTTGGCACTTGGCCTGAGAGGAAAAGAACACCCATGGTTTAAGCATGGACACCTAGTGGGGAAGGAGGTCCCCGCTAGGGACAAGAGTGCCGGAACCTTAGATCCTCTTGCCTAGATCAATTCTCTTCCAACAAAGTTCGACTTTGAGAAGAAGCTGGCACATGGTTGAAGTCACTCACGTGGTTGGGGGAAGAGTGTTCTTCCAGTCCTCCGCCCCACAGGGCCTCCTGCTCCTCCTAAGTACCTGTCATCAAAGGAGACGAAGATGAGTCCCCCCTCAGCCCCCACACCTCAGTTGTCAAGTCCTCTCCCTCCCACCTGAATAGGAAAAAGGAGCAGCAGGCCAGGGTGCAGGTTGAGGAAGTCAGAAGTTAACTTGAGCTGAGTTTGCAGCTCTGGAGAGATTGAGGAGCAGGCTTTCTCTTGTCACTTTGGAGGGAGAGGATTGTGAGGCCGCCCCTTTAAATAGCATTCCTGTAGGAGGCAGATCACATCCAGCCTTCACCCGGTGCCAAAGCATCGGGGTGGTTTTTTTTTTTTTGGTCTCTATCAAACTCAGAGATTGTCGGAAGGGGTTGAGGGGTTAGGGGAGTGAGGAGGAAGGGTCTCCAAGAGGCAAGGGCAGTTTGGAAGCTGAAGAGAGAGGGATGAGGTTGGGAGAAGCCTGGGAAAGCAGAGGGTGGGGAACAAGGGGAAAGACAGGGAGAGAAGAATGGTGGTCTTTTGAGGCAATGAATGGAGCAGACATATCCTGTTCTTACCTCTCTAGGGGTAGAGTAAGGCAGAAATGAGATTGGATTAAAGCAAGACAGATGAGGTTGAGATGAAAACCCAGGACTGGTGATTAAAGAAAGCAACACAGAATGGAAAAGGGTTAGGAGACTTGGCCCTGGCTTTGTTACTTACTCTCTGTGAGCAGGTGATCAGTCTCTTAATCTCCGTGGGGCCACATAGTTTTTCTAGGCTTAGTTTTCCCACTTAAAGAAAATCATTGATTTTACTTTTGCGCTGGGTCTTCGTTGCTATGCGTGGACCCTTCTCTAGTTGCTGCAAGCCAGGGCTACTCCCTGGGTGTGGGGCACGGGCTTCTCTTGTGGAGCACAGGGTCCAGGCGCATGGGCTTCAGCAGTTGTGGCACACGGACTTAGTTGTCAGGAGGCATGTGGAATTTTCCCACACCAGGGATCAGACCTATGTCCCCTTCATTGCCAGGTGGATTCTTAACCACTTGACCACCAGGGAAGTTCCTTCCCATTTGTTAAATAAATGGGATTAGACTAGATGGACTCTAAAGTATCTTTCATGAATAGTGTGTGTGTGCACACGCGCGCGTGTGTGTGTGTGTGTATGAATTTTTCTTTTCTTAAAATAGGTTAGAAATTGGCGGCCTGGGAAGGCAGAGGTGAAATATGTCACCGTGTTAAGAAATATTGAGGGCAAAAAAGAAGAAACATTGAGAGATCCCTCTCTTAATGGAAGCCTCTTTCCCACCTCTTCTGGTTGAAACATCTGCCCAATTTGGGAAGCCCCTTAGCTCTAACCCTGATTTCTAATCAGGGCTCTTTACCTCTAATTATATTTCACAGTTCTTTTTCAGCCCATTCTTTCTCAGTTGATAAGAAAGAAGGTGATGCCCTCAAATTTTGAGGACCGAATTGTGAAGGAATCTGGTTCACATCTTAGATGCAAGCATGTTTTAGTTAGGACAGTTCCACTGGCCGGGACAGGAAATGGTGTGTGCTAAAGCTATACGGACAGAGCGGCTGAAGTCCAGTGTTCTCTCTGATTTTGTCTCCCTCTCTGGCTTGCTGTCACCTTCAGCCCCTGTGCTTTCAGGAAGCTGATTCTGCTGATACTTCTGTGTCCTGTCAGATCTGAAGGGCTGACCTAACTTAACTGCCTAAAAGGCAATCCTAGGTTGAGAATCTTCACCCTGTCACTTTACTTCTGTTCTTTTCTCTTCCATTGCTTGGGAAGGAGGGAGCTGCCACTTGATATTTAGAATGGAGTCCATACCTTCTCCTCATCATTCATCCTTCCAGCCTCCAGAGTTCTTAAACTTAAAGCTCACATTCTTTAATTAGTTAGTGGATCATGGATTAGTTAGTGAACACACATCCACTTTCTGTTCACAAAAGATTTCTGCCAATGCCAAAGTAGGTGGCCATTAAGGAGGAGATTTTAAAGGAATCCTAACTTTCTGCCAGAGTCCTAGGTAGGACTCACTTTGATGGAAGAGATTTTGCCCTGCTACAAGTCTTTAGTTCAGATTCCAGGGCATTCATTCTACAGATGTTTTAAGCAACTAAACTGTTTTGTGTTGGGTCTTTAGACATTGGATTTCTTTCAGAGAAAACAGAATAAAAGGAAAGGCTGCCTACTGCAGGGATTGAGATAAGACAGGAATGATTTCCTGGCCCTTATGGAGTTACCAGATTACCTAACTTGCCTCTTGAGAAATCTGTATGCAGGTCAGGAAGCAACATTTAGAACTGGACATGGAACAACAGACTGGTTCCAAATAGGAAAAGGAGTACATCAAGGCTGTATATTGTCACTCTGCTTACTTAACTTCTGTGCAGGGTACATCATGAGAAACGCTGGACTGGAAGAAACACAAGCTGGAATCAAGACTGTAGAGAGAAATACCAATAACCTCAGATATGCAGATGGCACCACCCTTATGACAGAAAGTGAAGAGGAACTAAAAAGCCTCTTGATGAAAGTGAAACAGGAGAGTGAAAAAGTTGGCTTAAAGCTCAACATTCAGAAAATGAAGATCATGGCATCTGGTCCCATCACTTCATGGGAAATATATGGGGAAACAGTGGAAACAGTGTCAGACTATTTTTTGGGGGGGCTCCAAAATCAGTGCAGATGGTGACTGCAGCCAAGAAATTAAAAGACTCTTACTCCTTGGAAGAAAAGTTATGACCAACCTAGATAGTATATTCAAAAGCAGAGACATTACTTTGTCGACTAAGGTCCATCTAGTCAAGACTATGGTTTTTCCTGTAGTCATGTATGGATGTGAGAGTTGGACTGTGAAGAAAGCTGAGCGCTGAAGAATTGATGCTTTTGAACTGTGGTGTTGGAGAAGACTCTTGAGAGTCCCTTGGACTGCAAGGAGGTCCAGCCAGTCCATTCTGAAGATCAGCCCTGGGTGTTCCTTGGAAGGAATGATGCTAAAGCTGAAACTCCAGTACTTTGGCCCCCTGATGCGAAGAGTTGACTCATTGGAAAAGACTCTGATGCTGGGAGGGATTGGGGGCAGGAGGAGAAGGGGATGACAGAGGATGAGATGGCTGGATGGCATCACGGACTCGATGGACGTGAGTCTGAATGAACTCCGGGAGATGGTGATGGACAGGGAGACTTGGCATGCTTCGTCTTATGGGGTCGCAAAGAGTTGGACACGACTGAGCGACTGAACTGAACTGATAGAATTACCTATAATCAAGTCAAGGCAGGGTGCTGCCTGCTCTGGTGGATTCTCTCTGGAAAGCGTTAGGCTTAGGAGAAACTACCCCCTGCTGGAGACACCAGAGAGAAGGCCACAGGCTGGAGGAGTGTCAGAAGACCAGCTCAGGGAACTGGGAAGAGGAGTGGGTGACCGTGGCCACTGAGAGCAGACGCTGTACTTTTCCGTTCAAAGGCAGGAGCACACGTGTGAGGGTCCCGTCTGGGGCTGGATTCTGGGGGCAGGTGGCTTCACTCAGGGAGCGTCAGGACTCATCCCCGACCTCTCCCTCACGCCTGGGACACACCGGCGGCTAGGCACGCGGGGATACATGAAATGACAGGCACATACACAGAAACTCAAAACACACTCCCAGGGAGCCCACACCACCGCCCACAGCGAAGTCCTGCCGCCCGCCGCCTGCGCTGCGCTCTGTCAACACGCACGCATATCCACCCGCGCGAGGCACACGCAGCCTCCCGCACCCGGCGCCTGGGTGCGTGCGCTCGCCCTTGGGCGCTGCCGTCTCCGTGTGCCCCCAGCTGCCAGGCGTTCCTTCGGGAGGGGGAGGAGGGCTGCGAGGAGTGAGAGACGAGCAGGCAGGCCGAGGAGAAGGGAGGGGGAGAGAGGGAGGGGAAGCCAGCCCGGGGAGGAGGAGAGAAGCGAGGAGGCGGCTCTGGCAGCAGCGCGCGGCGGCGGCGCGGAGAGCTCGGACTGGGAGCCCAGAGCTCGGCTGGGCAGCGGGAGAGGAGGAGCCGCAGGAACTGCAGCTCTGCCGGCTTGGGCCGAGCCTTAGAGACCCCGGCCTGGCTGGTCCCTGCCAGCCGCAGGTGGGAAGGGGCTGGGCTGGGGGGCGCGGGTCTGCCAGCTGGGGGCTGAGCTGAGCCGCGGTGCTGTCTCCTCCCTCGGTTCCGTAGACGGAGGCTGAGCATGGAGCTGTCCCCCCGCAGCCCTCCCGAGATGCCAGAGTCGGACTGCCCTTCACCCCTGGAGCTGAAGTCAGCCCCCAGCAAGAAGATGTGGATTAAGCTCCGGTCTCTGTGAGTCTCCGGGCCAAGGGGGGGAAGGGATCTCAGGGAGCCTGAAAGAGGGAGGGTGTAGCTGGAGCCGGGCCGGTGGATTCTCTGGGGCACACATGTTGGCAGGTGCGAGGACATAAGCTGCCCGGACACGCGTGGCCAGGCCACATGTGCAAGGCATGTGCACAGCGAGGCGGCCACTTGGAGCGGGTTTAGGAGTTGCAGAGCTAACGAGGTGCCCGCGGACCCCTCGGGTGACACATGCGGCGCAGAGAGGCGGCACAATATTTGCGGTGTTGGCAGGGCTGCGGACGGGCAGCTTTCAGGAGGTGCCAGGCTGACTCACACGTATCCATGTGCAGAGTTGGGTATTGTGAGGCACATCACATGTGTGTGCATGAGTGTCCCAGGATCACAGAGAGGTCTGTAGAGTGACTGCACACAGATGCAGGTCCAGGGCATGGGGATACTTGTGCCAACCTGTGGGTCATACGCATCTCGGCTGAGATTGGTGGTTTCTGCCTCCTGCATCCTACAGAGGGTCGGGGGTGGGGGCGGTTTGCCCCGTTCCTGAGCGTTCATCTCTCTTGGGGCCTGGAAACCCACTCTGCATATTAATGATGGGAGACCCACCTAGGATCTAGAGAAGGGGGGAACCTTGTCCTGAGGGAGAGGGCACGGAACCCCAACCTGGCAGCTGGGGTGGTGGTGAGGGGAGATTGGTTGACTGGGGCAAGGTAACTGTCAAAGCCTTTTTGTCACTGTAGGGTCTCTCCCAAGGATCTCCAAGCGCATCAAGGCATCTTTTCTTATTTTTTGCAGGAAGAGGGCATGTGGAGAGGAATAAATGGGAAAGGGAAAGATTCAGGTGTCCCATACTCCAGTTCTAGGGAAGGAGAGGAAGTTTTCTTCCTGCTTATCACAGAAGAGGAGGATTGGTTCAAAGACAAGCCATGTACCACGTTTATCTCTCTGTCAGCTGCCACCCGCTAATCTCTGCAGTCTGTTGATCCTTAACCAGAAAACAAGAGAAAGTGCTGCTCTCCCTGCTAAGACTCCCCATGGCCCTAGGAGAGAGGCTGCAGATGTTTGGTGAGGAAATACAGGGAACACAGCCTCAACACGCAGTTGCTCCCCAATATTCTCAATGTGAGCCCTGAAGCTTTTCATTTCTAGGTTCCGGCAGAGGGAGGGATGGGAATAGAACATGGATAGATGCTTATGATTGTGTTGTTTTAAAAATACTTCACCTGTGGCGATAAGATGATGCCATTATGTTGGGCTGGTGGGTCTGATTTACATGCCGGCTGCTTAGAAAGGCCTTAGGGAGAATGGAGGCACATTGGGCAACAAGGCTTGGAATCCAAATGTGCTTCTTGGTCTCCTCTTTTGCTGCCTCTGGCCAAGGCAACTTGCAGGCTCCGTGAATCCTTGGAATGAGGTTCTGGGATGAAGAAATGGAAAATCGGGTTGAATCAATTTTTGTTGGGAGAAGCACCCAGATGATTCTTGATAGAAAACCCTGCTCTGTTGATGGTAACTAAGCTGGCAAGAAGGGTAGGTATAGAAGTGGTTGAAAGGCAAAGAAGGGACCTCAGGGTCTAGAAATAGGAGAACTCAAGCATCCTAGGATGCTTTCCCACAGCACAAGTGGCTCATCATATCTTTCCCTTGCCTCTGTTCCAGGAAAGGGGCCCTGCAGAAGAGGTGGGTCTACCCATTTCACTCTCTCTCACACCTTTCTAACCACAGAGCTTTTCTGGAAGCAGATTGCAATTGCTTCCTTTAGGGTGAGAAGTGGTCTATGGCAAGAAAAGAGGGCCCTCAGAAGGAGGCACTGAAACCCAGGGCAGGAAGGGAGTGGAGGCAGCTGCCCCTACAGAGCCTGTTAGCTGAGACATCCTTGCAGGAGATCACGGTGGACAAGGATCACTAATCTTATTGATGAGATTGTTCTGGTTTTCACTCATTTCAGCATCTGGTCCTTAAGAGTGCCAGCTACATGTCATAACTTACCCAGAGAAGTACCATCTCCTCAATATTAATTACCAAGGATAGATTCCCAGTCTCAAAGCAGAGGAAGATATTGATACCAAGGTAGATCTGAAGTTGATAGCTTACCGGGTTTGGCCCTGTTTGAATCCTGGGGAGGCTTTGCCAGTCAGATGAAGGGAAAGCAAAGGATTGAGGATTTCTGCTTGGTAGGAGAGGGAGACAGCTCTCAGGGTTGAGTGACTTCTGAAGAGGTGAGCAAAGAGGGCATTTCCACCTTAAATAGAAATACAACTCCCACCCCCACCCCAATCACCACCTGTACCCAAAAAGGCCCAGGTGGGAAGGGGCTATGGAGTCTGGAAACAGGGAGATGGGCATGATTATCTCAGGACTAGATACTGAATGGGCTTCCCTGGTGTTTCAGACAGTAAAGAATTTGCCTGCAGTGCAAGAGATTCCAGGTTCGATCCCTGGTTTGGGAAGATCCCCTGGAGAAGGGAATGACAGCTCACTCCAGTATTCTTGCCTGGAGAATCCCATGGACAGAGGAGCCTGGTGGATTGCAGTCCATGGGGTCGCACAGAGTCAAATGAAGACAGATGGAATATATATATATTCTGTTGCTCAACATGTCCTATCTCCTCCATTCCAACTACCCTTTTAATTTCTAATCTGGGACATTGAGGGTCTCTTCAGGGAAACTGGGTCTGGTGTTTTTTCTTCTGGTTAAAAAAGCCCATATGAATATAACTGTGCAGGGCAATTTCTTCTTGGGAAGGGTATCCAGGAATTCTATTTTCCATACTAGCACTCTGCCAAAGATAAATTCAGAATCTGGAGCATATTAGCTGTTGGATTTCACCTCTACCTAGGGGAAATTTTCCTAACTAAGCAGATTTGTAAGCTGAGGCATGAGAGACACTGAGCGAGGCACTTCAGGGATAACGGGTGAACCAGAACAAATTTCAGCATCTCTAACATTAAGATGAAGCACTGAGCTAGTCTGCCCACTCTTCTCTGAGACCAGAGAGCCTTGAGGAATGTGGGGGAGGGCCAGTAGAAATGGAAAGGTTTTTCCATGTCTTCTGCAAAACAAGAAAAACTAGGAGTGGAGATTGGTTTGCCATCCTTAGCTCATTCATTCATTCAACAACTCTTAATCGAGTGCCTCCTGTGGGGCAAGTGAGGTGGTGGATGCTGGGGATATGGTGGAGGGCAAAATGGACCCAGTCCTTGATTCTATGGAGCTTGTCATATGGTTCAACTCCATCAAAGAGAGTGGAGAGTAGGGGAGGCCCTCTGCTCCTTGTTTTATGACACCCACCCGAGTGTTAAAATTCAACCATTCTGGTTTCTGCTTCATCGCTTACTTTGGAGGGGGTATACACAGTACAAGGACATATATGAATTCTCTCTCTCTCAGGATAGTACAAGCCTCACTCTCTTCTCTTTGCTCCAGTTTCTTCTGAAATTTTACAGACAAAGCTTACCTCTTCCTTGGGATAGAATAAGACAATCTCTTTCTCTTTTTCCTTTCTCGGCATGGTGCACGCTCAGGCTTCCATGGTTTAGACTCAGTGTCCTAAGCTATGGTTCAAGGTCATTTCAGGGGAGCTGGAGCAAGGACACAGTTGGGGATTATTTTTCCCCATCTTTGTTGCATCGGAATCTAGTGTGCTACCCAGAACATAATAGGCGCTCATAATTGCTCTTAAATAAAGGCATGAACAAGTGAATGAATGAATATGCCTGTATATGTCACAGAGCCCAGTTCCGTCTCTGATTCTGTGGTGCGTGTGTTCCTGTGTGCAGTGGGGGAGGGGAGTAGGCATGGGAATTGGAGAAAAGGAGAGGTTGTTTTCTTTATTGTTTTTAGAGGGTGATGCTCAAAAGTGGTGGGGTTTGAGAACCTCCGAACAGAGCCTGGAACTGAAGGAGTTACAGAAACAATCTGGGTATGTGAACAAGAAGCATCAGAATGAAACTGTGAATGCCTGCCATGTATACGTTTGTATCTGGTGTATCTAGGTAAAGGCTGATGTGTCTGACAAGGACAGCTGGTGACGTCAGAGCTCCATAATGATATCCCTTTGTTTGTATGTTTAGAAACAGTATGTGTGAAAATAAATATGCACTTACCTGAATACCAGACATTGTCCTATGTATGAATGAGATGATGTATTTGTGTATGTGAGTGTGTCTGGGTAATGGAATGATACATATATGTGTGATCTGTGTATGTGTCTGTGACACACTCAGATTTTTGGACAATCCTGGGGAGAGCAAATGCGCAGGAGAAAGAAGCCGAAGAACCGGACTGGACGCCTCATTGATGTCTTCTAGCTTTTGTCCTCGACTGGGTGAGCCCCACGAAATGAGCTTCTGCGGCTCTTTCTGTGCTGCTGTCCTTTCTCTGCACATGGCTGTGTAGCTGCCATGAAGACTGCGGGATAAACTGTGGCTTCTTGGGCCTCTGGAGAAGAAGGAGCATCATTTCTCTGAGGCCTTGGTGGGAATGGTTTTTAGTTCCTTCCTCCCTGGATCACCCCTTCCTCCTTTATTTCCAACCCTGGCAAAGGGAATCTCTCCTCCCTGGGTTTTATATCCCCTCTCCCATCAGAGGTTTCTATTTCCCCTGTCAACTTTGTCTTGAATGAGGCATCTCTTGATGGTTGAGTGTGGAAAATTCCTGCAGTAAGCTGAGGGGGATGTGCCGAGAGAGGCGGCATTCAAATTCCGACCAGTGGAAGAACTTCACAAACCTCTGGTCAGAATAGGTGGCTTCAGGGGAGAGACCAGGGAGGCAGGGTGGTGGCAGTGGAGGAGCAGAGAGAATATTGGGAGGCTTGAGTTCCTGCTCCCCCTCTGCCAAAGGCTAGCTGCATGATCTTGAAGTCATATAGTCTCTCTGTGTCCCTGTTCTTTATTTGGTATCATCCATATGAAAGTGGTTTTTAAATGATAAACTCGGATGCTCTTTCAGCCTTGGAGAGCTTGCTGGGTGAAGAGGCAGTAGAATAGTAATAAATGGGCAGTCATTGGCTTGGATGATGAGAAAAATCAAGATTGAAGAGGCAGGAATATGAATGATATAGCAGGTTTGAGTCCTGGTGTCTGGGGCCTGATTTGGAAGAGTCTTGGTGATGAGTGGTTGGAGAAGGCGAGGCAGGTGACTGAGCTTAGAGAATAGGAGACTGGGTGGGGTAGGAGGAGGGCTGTCCCACAAAAGGTGTGGTCTTCTAAGGTCAAAAGAAAA
The DNA here is from genome assembly GCA_006408675.1 of Madoqua kirkii. Classification (NCBI taxonomy): domain Eukaryota; kingdom Metazoa; phylum Chordata; class Mammalia; order Artiodactyla; family Bovidae; genus Madoqua; species Madoqua kirkii. The sequence continues at coordinate 13,055 of SJYC01024243.1, read as the reverse complement.
GATGACAGACTTAGTCACTATCATCTGTTTTTCAATTGGGCAAACTAGAAGTGGACAGAGCAATTGCCCTTGTAAGATGTAGTGGGTGCAGGGCACCTAGGGACTGCTGTTGGTGAGTTCCAAAAGCACTGGAGAAATTCCCCTCTGGCATTTATCCTAAGTCTCTAGGCCTGGGGTGATATGATCAGCTATGACACATTCTATTTTAAAGAATCTGTGTAGTCCCTTAGAACCCAAATACCACTCTGCTTGCCCTGGAGGCTGGTTAAAAAGACCATGGAGATCCCACATTTGAGGTTGCAGTTAGCACTTTTGCCAGGAGGGTGCAGTAGGTTGGGGATGAAGCTGGAATTGGAAGGCTGGGTGAGAGACCCAGGGGGAGGGAAGCGTGGATGTCTCTAGACCTCTTCCACTTGCCCCCCTGTGCAGGGAGCTCCTGAAGTCAATGCAAGCCAGGGGTTGTCTCACATCTTCCCCTCTTTTTTTTCCCAACATCCCCATCAGACTGGGACGGAGGAACTAGGAAACCCAAGAGAGATCTTTCCTCTTATTGTGTCTTTAAAGGGATCATCAAGGACTTGTTCTCAGCTTTCTTCTCCCTCTGTTTTCCCCTTTGATTTTTCCTGCATCTTTTCCTCTGCCCTTTCCTGCCTTTGTTTCCATCTCCCGCTGAATTCTCTTTCTCTGCTGGGCACTATGGTGCTCTCCTCTCGTGTCCCTCTTCCTCTCTCTCCCTATTCCCTTCGGCTTACCCCCTCATTCTGGCCTTCCCTGCTCCTAGTCCCCACTCACCCTGGCCAGGAGTCTGGAAACATCCCTGCCCACCCCGGGGGTGGGGCTTCTCCAGGCCCAGGTGTCCTTGTGATGGTTCAGGGCAAGTTTGCTGCAGGCACACTTTGAGGCCACCTTAGGAGTCCAGCCTCAACTCCTGTATTCTACAAGGCCTTTCTTTTGCCTTCTCAGTGACCTCATTCTCCCAGTTCCTCTAGGGAGAAAGCCAGGTAATTGCCTTTGGGTCTCAGGGGACTGATTTTCACAGGTACAGAAGTTGAGTAGCTATTTTCCAGCTGTCCCCAGGACAGCAGCAGGGAAAGGGGGACGGAACCAGGGCAGCAGGTGGACTGCAGGCGAGACCACTGGGAGACTGGAAGTTGTTAGATAATGAGATTGTCCCCTAAAGGAGGAAGACTTAATGGTCCAAGAGAACTGGGAGAGAATCCTGGGAACAGTGGTAAGGCCAAGAGGAGACTTCAGGGAGAAGAAGGGATACTCAGAACGGAAAAGTAGAAAAGTGAGTTGTGACCCGCCCACTGCAGGGAGGTCCCTAGTGCCAGAGCCCTCGCCCCTCTGTCCCCCACATCCCCAGTCCCACAGTGGCTCCTCTCTCCTCAGCATCTTCTACTACATCTTCTCCCTGTCTGGGAAGAAAAGAGCAGGTTAGGATATAACTTCAGCATCCCAGACCTGGCAGAAGTCCACTGAGGGAGCTGGGATGGGGTTTTGATGGCTAAGCAGCTGTGGTGGGGAAAACGGCATATCCAGGGAGAGGCCTGGGGACTCAGGGCTGGGAGGAAAGCTGGAAAGCGGGTGCTCAGGTGGTACCATGTTGGATTCAGCCAAGTCCCCAGGTCAGTTGATTCCACAGCTGCAAGGAGAAGTCAGACTTGCCAATAATTACAGTGGCTGCAGTGGGATGATTAGGCGGCCAGCTGGCGTTGGCATCGTTTAGGCTGAGAAGGGAGCTTGCCTTCCAGGGGGGCTTAATGATTCTCTGGCAGGCAGGACCTGGGGGCCAGAGAAGCCTCCTTCCTTCCTATTCCTTGGCTTCTCTGTTCATCAGCTCTTGCACATCTAACTTGGCACCATCCTCCTCGTTCTCGCCTCTGTGCCCACCTTGTTTGGAAACTTGTCGGGCTGAGTGAGCACGCATGCTGACAGTGTTGCCAGGCTCCCTAAACCCCAGCCTCCTGGCTACAAGCAGTAGCTTTAGCAACCCCAGTCTGAGAGAACTATAATAAATCAAACTGCACCAGACTCGTCCCAAACACTTCTGTGTCCTGACTTCTTCCTTTCTATTCTTTGAAATGCCAAGAAAACATGCTGTTCTTTTCACTGAAGCAAGATGGACTGAAGATAGACATGCAGGAGAACTTCCTGAAAAGTTCATGGAGGTTAGAGTGTAATCTCTCTGTGATAAAGAAGAAAGCCACACCTCCTTTAAAGCATCAGTTTCGGGCTAAGTTGGGTGAAGCAGTGAGCCAGTCAAACAGATAAACCCCTACTCAGGCACCCTATTTTCCTAGTGTCTCCAACCCAGGCACTGAATCTGAGAACCATATCATGTTACAGAGAGGGAAACTGATGCCCAGAAAGAGTTGGTAAAGTAGGGGCAGAGCTGGGACCAGACCCAAATCCTGCTGATCCACCATCTAGAGCTACTCCCATAGCACTGGCAGTCAGTCCCTTGCCAAGCTTCAACTCACTCTCCCATCTCAGGCCACCTTCAACATCTGTTAGCTTCCCCAGAAGCAGGGCATCTGCTGGGAACATCTGTTGGGATGTGATTCGGAGGGCTGGTGGGATGGTCCATGTGGAGGTGGTTAATGAGCAGAATTAAATCGTGCAGGGAGGGAGAAGAGGTGTGGACAAGTGAACCAGAGCCAGAGTTCTGAGCTGGGTTCAAAGTTCAGAGTTCTGAGTCTTCCTCTCACCTTCCTGCCCACCCTCCTGTTTCCTCCCTCTTTCAGGGGCTGAAGCCGGAGGGAGAGGTGACTCATCTGTGTACTGGGCAGGGAGCTGGGATGTCTGGATTCTTGTTATTCTGGGCTAAGGCTCTAGCTACTTAGACTACCCACTTCCTCACTGATCTGAGCTGCCATGGGCTGTTACTAGGAACACCTGTTAGAAACGGTTCTAGGCAGGAGGCAGAGGGGGAGTTGCCTGCACACACACACACACACATACACACACACACACACGTGTGTGTGTGTGTGTGTGTGTGTGTATGTGTGTGAGTTGACTCCCTTCCCTCTTCCTCAGTGTTTTCTAAACATTCTTCTGCAGCACTTTTCAAATCTCCTTTCCTGCCCCTTTCTCCTGCTTCCCCGCACCCCCTCAATCTCGCTCCACTTGCTAGGTTTCTCTCCTTTCCCCACTACCCACCCGCCTTCCCAGGTGCTGCCCATCCGCTCTCCACCCTCCTTCCGTCCAGCTCCTCTGCCCAGTGCCTAGAGAGCTTGCACCACTGCTGCCATGTCCACCTGAGGATTGCTGCCTCCAAGGATGGCACTCTAACTCTGTCACTAGGAGGGCTATTTTTATCTCTGGAGCCACCTTCGCCACCGTGCCCAGCCAGCAGCCTGAACCAGGGCTGCCTGGTATAGCAATGTGAAACCAGGGGAGTGGCAGCACTTGGGAAAGGTGGGGGTCTGGCTCTTCCTGGTTTCTGGAGCTCTGTGCTCGGCATGTCCCCAATTTCTGCTTCCCTGCTCTCTGTGGAATAAGGAGCCAGGGTGGAGCCCCTGACATCTGGAATGGTGGTGGTGGGGATACAGGCTTTTCTGTTTCAGGGGTCCAGGGTACAAGGGTGGGCACAGGGGGCTTTGTTCATGGAGCACTTGTAATGAACCTTTGCTGAATTAACAAAAACAAAAACTAAATGGTAATCTTTCGCATTCACACATCACTTTATAGTTCCCCAAATGCTCTTGTATGATTTCTTGTGAGAAATCCATGAAGCTTGAACTTACCCATTTTACAGACAAGGAAAATGGAGCCCAGGGTGTCTTGTTCAAGGTCATATATAGTGCTAAAAGGCAGGCAAAATCTCCTGATGTTAATTAATATCCTCTTTCTATTGGATTTAGATGATTTCCTTGATTTTTTTTTTCAGTTTCTGAGATTTTTAAGCCTTTAGATCAGCCAGTTAATCCATTCCTCAACAGCCCTCCAGCCACTACCCCTTACACCCCTCTTTTCTGACCAGGGGCAGAGTCACCTTGCTTTGCTTATCCCTTATCCCAACTCCTATTCTTCAGGGCAGGTGAGGAAGGGTGGGGATGGACCAAGGAGGAAGGCATGATAGTTGGGCTAATTGCTATTTTAAAACTACCTTCAATGGCTAGAGGAGAACTCATGCTGGGGTCATCACATCTATGTTCTTGCTCTCAGTCTCTTTAACTCAGACAGAAGTAGAGAGTGGCATGTGTGTTCATGTGAGGGTGAGTGGGTATGTGTGAACCTTTTTTCCCCAGGGAGGGATGGTGGTTGATCAATATCCTTTCTAATTAGGAAGAGTTAATGACAGGCTGGTGAGATGAGCGTGGTGAGGTGCACATTGGGATGATGCAGCATGTATGTACTTGGGGTGATGTGGTAAGCCGTTATTTGCCCAACTAGTTTTGGTTCTACTGGGCAAGGGACCAGAGGGATGGACAAGATATCCTCTCTGGAACTTTTCTAGTTTAAGAAATCTCTACGTTCCAGTAGGAGGGTTGGGGTTAGTGCCTACTTGGCTTGGGGCTGGGCCTGGAGTCAGGTGAGGAAGGGACACTGCCCTGAGTTGGTGTTTGCTGGTATACCATCTGCCCCCACTCCCACCCCGTCTCTCTCCAAACGAGCTTTTCTACAGAGCAGGCCAAATGACTTGTCCCTCATCCCCGAGGGGCAGTTCCAGGTCTCTGACTCCAGGACGAGTCCTTTCTCTCTAAAAACACTCGCTTCATGGCTACCAAGAGTTTACACAACCTTGTAGACATTTAAGCTTCCTTCCTCTTTCCTGCTGAAGCCAGCTTACACTCGTCCCAGTAATTCCCCAGACTTCGTTTGGTTATAATCCTTCAAGGCTATAGCACAGTGACAGGGTATTTTAGTTTCTCCCTGCTTTTGGTGGGTAGAGGTGCAGTGGGCGATGAAGCAAGACTTCCCATCATAAAATCCTGCCTCTTAGCTCGTTTCTTTTCCCTTTCTTCTGTCATACTCATCCCCTCTAGTCGCTTTTCCTCACCGCTACATCAACCCTAGACCGTCGATGAAGAATATTGTAGTTGCGCTGAACCCTCTTCACCAGCTGCGCTCTCCTTAGCCCCGCCCAGCCCCTTAGCTGACCAATCGCAGCCCCCATGCGCTTGTATTGGTGACGTCACCCCATAGCCAATCGGGAGGCGGACTGGGGCTGTTTGCGCACATCCACCCCGCAACGCAGAGACCGAGTTCTTCCCTTCCTAGAACCTGAGCGAGAGCAAAACCTGCAAGAGAGAGAAGGGGCCTTGGTCCGGCAGGCTCTTCGTGGGCTATCCCGTCACTTCTGCCTCTGGGCTGGAAAGACCTCTTTCCAGTCAGTTCACGGTTATTTCCCAGTCCCCGTGTGACAGATGAGAAAACTGGGGCTGGGAGTATTCAACTCTCCTAGCCTCTCGGTTTCGAAGAGCAAGTCCTGACTTTCAGTCTCTGCTTGGGTGGGGGCTTTCCTCCTTGTTGAGCGGGTCTCTGGGTAAGGATACCCGGATCCCTAACTTCAGCAAGCCCCCTTTCTGCAGTGTCTAGTTCTCTTCCTGTCTTGCAGGTGGGTTAAAGCTCATTTTGAAGAGTGGCCCCGGAAAAAAGACCCTGAGAGGGAGCCAAATCGCTTTCGCCTAGCTGGGGCGCTCTTGGGGGGCTCCTTCCACTCCACTGCAGACTTCCTCTTCAGGACAAAGGCAGGATGGCTCCCTGTCCCTGTCCCCTTAAGCCTCCTGCTAACCCTTTCCTTCCCCCAAAAGAGGAGCCCCACCTCCTCAGAGCAAGGGGCTGGCTTATGCTATTTCTGTCCTTTCTGGGATTCTTCTGAGAACAGATTCTTGTTTTTAGTCTGATTCAGATGTGAAACTTTTCCCGCGGCCTCTCACCCAGTTGTGGGCTGGGTCTCTGCCTCATCACTCGTTCCAGCTAGGCTCCTCCTGTTCCCCTCCCCTAAATTCTCTCTGTTCAGTCAGTCAGTCACTTTTGCTGAGACCTAGAGAAGGAAGTCAGGGGCCTAAAAGGGAACCACTCCCCTGAGGGGCCCAGGGGCCTGGGGGGCAGCATTTTGATATTCTGAAGTAGAGAACTTTGATTCCCATGGCCAGCCCTGTTCCTGTGCAGAGAAGTCACCTCCAGGGTCCTATCCTCAGGTAGGCTCCAGGGAAGAAGGGAGAGGGGAGGAGGAGGACCTGAGGACAGGCTGCTGTGGGTCTACTACTTGTAGTTTGGTGGAAGAGCAGGATCAAGACTTGACAGTCCCATATGGGGGTGTGTGTGTGTGTGTGTGTGTGTGTGTGTGTGTGTGACTAAGCAGTGGCAGGTGACTTAGCAGTATTTTCCCTCTTTCTCTCTCTCCTGAACCCCAGCATTCTTAAGACCTCACATTCCTCCAATATCTCCTCATCTGGTCTTAAAAACACAAAAGGGAGATAGGAATTCTTCTTTCAACTCCCAGCCCCTTAGCTTGCGGCTACTCTGCCCTGAGCTCTCTACTTACAGTGATCTTTCAGGGAGTGTGGGTGCCAGAAGTAGTGGGAAGGGGCTTTGAAAATCACCAGATCATCTGATGGGGGCTGGAGAGCTGCACTTGTCTGGGGCATTGGGATTATTACTGCCCAGAAGCTACCTTTTCCAGCTGGCCACCTAGAGCTGGGAGAGACAGGCCTCCAGGGGTCAGGACCTGAGACTTTCCCATGGTGTGGGGAAGGTAAAGGAGAAAGAAGTGGAGATGGTACAGCAGCGCTAGGAGTGGAGTGGGAGGACTCTTGGGAAGGAAGCTTCCAGTTTTCCTTAGGTCTGGATGAGGACTGGACAGGGTGAGCATCCTACCCATCCAAGCAGACGAATGGCAAAGTGAGGACTTTGGGTGGGTCTGGGGAGATCCTAAATCTAAAGGGCGGCAGAATCCGAGAGGTCCCCCACCAGGCCAGGAAGTGTCGTGGGGAAGGTTATGTAACTCCAAGAGGGGAAAATTAAGCACCTGGATCCTTCCAGCTGCCGAGTCCAGGGCCCCTCCTTGGACACCCCGCTTGTCAAATTTATTCTTTAATCTTTCTTTCCGTCCCTCCCCTCTCCTTCTGGTATCTGGATCATGTTGGGTTCAGATTTCAACAGGAGCTGTGAAAGAACTTCTGGACAAGATCGAGAGGTGGAGGCGGGAGGAACTTGGCGGGAGGGGTCTGTTGAAAGCCAGCCTGCAACCACGATCTTCTCCCTAGGCTGAGATCTCAGTTGTGAGCCCTGGCAGATAGCCCCCCACCTGATTAATCTGCCCCCTTTCCCTTTTATTTTGTTCAGTGAACACTTACTGAGCACACGCTGTGTGCTCTGAGCACAGCTGCCAGGACAGACAAGTCATCATAAGTGCGATCAAGACGCCCCCAGTTTCCTGTGTCTGATGGTGTTCACAGACAACATCACCCCGTGAAGGACAGATGACTGACACTGAAGGAGCTATGATGCAGTGGGGTCCTTCCTCACTTTTGATGTTTGGAGCACAGTTAGGCCCCAGTAGAATGAGTTTTAGGCTGGCCAACCTGATTGAGATGGACAAGCTGTGTAACCCTAGACAAATCATAAACCACCCCCATAAGGTGATTATGGTATGTAATTATAAAGGAGAGATCATGGTCATTATCATCCTCTCATTTCCTCTGCTAGGGGCTTCCTAATTACCAGCCTCCATCCAAATTAGGCTCACCGTTCTTCACCTGGACTTGGGATCAAGAAGGCAGGTGCTTGCTGGATTCGAAGGGAGTGAGGTGTGAGCTGGGTAGGGCAGGCATGATGCTGGTCAGTTAATTTTAATACAAATCATGTTTGTAGAGCCTCATTGTATATGCCAGGCCTTTTGCATGCATTATTTCATTTAATTCTCTTATTAACAGCTCTTCCCAGGTGCCTTCCCTGATGGCTCTGTGGTAAAGAATCTGCCTGCCGATGCAGGAGATGCAAGTCCCATCCTTGGATTGGGAAGTTCCCCTGGAGAAGGAAATAGCAACCCACTCCAGTATTCTTGCCTGGAAAATCCCATGGACAGAGGACCTGGCAGGCTTCGGCCCATGGGGTTGCAAAAGAATCAGACACGACTGAGCGAGTGAACAGCAGCTCTTCCTGGGGGGAGGGGGGGGGTTAGTGCTGCCCACGTGACTACCACAGGTAGTTTATGATAATCCTCATTATTTTACAGATGAAGGGATTGAAGGTTGAAAATAAAGATTCTCAAACTTTAGGGTGAGTTAGAATTATCTGGGATGTTTGTTAAAAACACAGATCCTTGGACCCAAACCTTAGAACATCTGGTTAAGCAGGTATGTGGGGAGACCCAGAATAAAATTTTTCACCAGTATTCCAGGTGATTCCGATGTCAGTGGTCCATAAGCCATACTTTGGTAGACACTGATGAAGAAGTGACTTGGCCAGGGCTCATATCGAGGAAGTGAAAAGTTTGAACGTGGGATTTCTACCTCCCAGAGCTGTGCTGGGATCCTGCGTTTCTGCATTGGAAATAGGGTTGCACAGCCTCCCTGCCCCGCCCCACCCAGGCCCATTGTGAGGATAAAAGGAGATAATGTAGGAGAAAGCAGTTTTTAAAATGTAGAGCTGGCAGCATTGTTAAGAGCTTATGCGAATACATGCAAATGAGCACCCGTGGGCTTGGCTGTTCACTTTGGGAGCTTGTGCTGGGATGTGTGTTTCCCAGGGTGGCTCAGAAAGAAGGCAGAACTTTGGTGGTGGGCATTGACCCCTAGTGGGCAGAGTTTTCCGTTGTAAAAAGCTGCTGATTGAAGTGGAAGATTAGGGCTGGGATGGGAAAAGATCGGAGCAGGGGCCTTTCCTTCTTCCTGGGTTGTGTCCCCAGACTCGAGGGTCCTTGGCCATGGGGACTGACCGGGAGGGGGCAGCCCCAGCTTGTGCCTAGGCCCTAGAGACAGCGGTACCTCTTTGCTGTGTGATCCCTGGTCGGCTCTCAGTAGCCACTGTCCAGCTTATTGGCTGGAAAGCCTTATGTTGTCAGCCTCTACGCCTCCTCCCTAGTGAAGCCTGAGCTGGGGCTGGGCTGTTTGGAACCAGGGCTCTTCCTCATGGAACTGCCTGCTCTTTTCTCGTGGGGAAGGCGCAGCAGGGAGGCTGGGAGTGCAGTTTGAGGATAACCCACTGAGGAGGCTGCAGCCTCCCTCCAGCTTCTTTCCCCGCCATTTTCCCTCTTTCCCCTCTGCCTCATCTGCAATTCAGGCCTGTCTTTGGCCAGGATTGCTGGTCCCTGGGGTGAGAGTTGGCCGGTGATGCATCCTGGGGCTGGCTATTTTGGACGCCCCTATTCCAAAGCTGCTGAGACCCCAGGATTCTAGAGCTGCTTCTGTTCAGGAATGCCATTGTTCTCCCTCCCCCAGCATCCCTGGGAATCGATGCTAATTTCAGCCTCTGGTCCCTGACTCATACTCTTCTCCCTGACTCATAGGGTGCCCTTGGGTTTCTGAAGCCCCTCTCAGTGGGGAGTTGTGCTGGCCACTGTTTCACCTCACCTTGCTTTTGGGTCAGGTGGGGCAGAGCTGGGAGAAGGAGCCAGAGGGGGATGTTTCATTGCTTTCTTTAAAATCACCACCTAAAGTCAGAGAGCTTTGTGTACCTATGACTGCCTGGGCTGGTCTCAGGCAGTCATAAAGCAGACTTTTAAGAAACTACCCGGTTAGTCCCCGAATTCATGAGTGCAAAATATGAGGGATGGTCCCTTCAGGCAAAGCATCCAGTAAGTGAGACCCCTGACCCCACCCTCACCACTTTGGCTCTGGGAGAAGCTGCCTCACGGCAGAGGTAGGGGAAGGGTACAGTCATCTTTTGCCAGAGGCTCTCTCTGGAGTGACACCAGGGAGGCAGGGGTTAATCTTGCGCTTTGTCCCGGTTGATGGATTCTGGAATCATAATCCATTAGCTCTGCCTGGATGGAGAGAGGCCAGGCAAAAGCATTCAGATTGGTCTTTGTTCTGTGTCTTCGCCATCCCTGCCAGGGACAGAGGGGCTGTGGACAGTACCCCTCCCTGCCCAAACCAAGAGACACAATGAAAGAATGCTGGCTTTTGATGGCTGTTGTTCCTGAAGTCCTCTATCAAAGGGAAATAGGCAGTTTCATCTCTTGGCTATTCAGACTATGAAACAGATCATCCTCAAAACATCACCCCAGGGTCTTGTACCTGCCTAATTCTGCTGGGCCCCAGGCAATCTAAACAAGAGTTTTCGGGAAACACTGACTAAAGGGGAGATGTTGAGAGGTCAAAGGTGGGTGGGGACTGTGGAAGAGCCTGGGGTTTAACTTTGGGGGTTAGATAAACTTAGTATAGGCAGTGGCAATGGCCTGTGATGAAAAACATTAGCTGCTGTTATTCTGTTAGAAAGATTAATGTGCTATAGAAGGCTGTGGCTGTTTCTGGAACACGCATCCTATTAGAGGTATCCTGTTCTTTTGACAAGGTAGCGGCGCCTAAGCAGGTTCTCTGTACCCCCCCACCCTCCCAGCAGGCTGCGCTACATGGTGAAGCAGTTGGAGAACGGGGAGGTAAACATTGAGGAGCTGAAGAAAAACCTGGAGTACACAGCTTCTCTGCTGGAGGCCGTCTATATAGATGAGACTCGGTGAGAGTGGTGGCGCGGAGCGGCGCGGGGAGAAAACCCACACGCAGAAGAGAAGGATGCCAGCCAGCCACAGTGATCCAGGGACGGGGAGTCAGACAGAAAGCTGGGGACAGACACGCACGACGGGGCCAGAGGAGGGAGGCGAGAAGTGAGGACAGACAGATCTATAGGTAGAATTAGCAGCAGAGATAAGGAGGCAGAGGAACAGGCGAGACTTGCAGAGAGAGACAAACACAGATTATCAGGAGGAGAAGACCTTTCCAGAGCTGGCAGGGACTTTAAAGCTCATCGCGTCCTCACCTTCTTCCCAGGGCAGAGGCCTTCCAGACCTGCTCTGCCCGGGTCACACGTGGCTAGTGGGGCTTCACATGTAGCAAGTGTGAGCTGAGATGTGCATGTATATGTAGAAAAACATGCTTGATTTCAAAGACTTGGAAAAAATGTAAAATGTCTCAATATATATTGATTGCATGTTGAAATGATAGTACTTTGAGCATATTAGGTTAAAGGAAAGTTATCATTTAAGGGGATTTCACCTGTTTCTTTTTACCTTTTGAATATGGCTGCTAGAAAATTTGAGCTAGGTGGTACTAGTGGTAAAGAACCCACCTGTCAATGCTGAAGATAACAACAGACCTGGGTTCAACCCCTGGGTTGGGAAGATCTCTTGGAGGAGGGCATGGCAACCTACTCCAGTGTTCTTGCCTAGACAATCCCATGGACAGAGGAGTCTGGTGGGCTTCAGTCCATAGGGTTGCAAACAATCAGATGTGACTAAAGCAACTTAGCATGCACACAAGCACTAGAAAACTTAGAATTACTTATATATGGCTTGCATTTTATTTCTGCTGGACAGTGTTGCTGGTCTGGAGCATCCTAGACAGGTGATATCCATGCCACTGGCTGCATGAATGCTTCCAGAATTGGGGTGTTCACTCTCACATAGTGACCTGTTTCATCATTGGCAACATCAGACAGAGAAAGCCTTTACAGAAGTAAAAAGGCTTAGCAAAAGGAAGACAAGGGAGGGTCAGCCAAGGGAGAGGCTGGTGTGAGAGTTCCCAGGGTGCGGGGTGTGGCTGGGCTCAGGGTCTCCAGCCTGTGGAAACACCTGCAGTCTTTCCTCTGTGGCTCCCCCTCTGGGGCCTCAGGCAAATCCTGGACACGGAGGATGAGCTGCAGGAGCTGCGGTCTGACGCGGTGCCTTCGGAGGTGCGGGACTGGCTGGCCTCCACCTTCACCCAGCAGACCCGGGCCAAAGGCCGCCGAGCGGAAGAGAAGCCCAAGTTCCGGAGCATCGTGCATGCCGTGCAGGCTGGCATCTTCGTGGAGCGGTGAGGCTCGCCGCATCCTGCCTCCCTCGGCCCCCAGCTGTGGTCCTCTTTCCCAGGGGTCTTCCAGGACTCCACTGTATCACCAGCCCATGTGCCCCTGGCCCAGCCGCCCAGCCTCGCCTGATCAGACCCCGTGATCAGACCTCACTCCTGGGCTCCTTTCCTTCTTCTCCCTCAGGATGTTCCGGAGAACGTACACCTCTGTGGGCCCCACCTACTCCACTGCGGTCCTCAACTGTCTCAAGGTGATCCCGGGGAGAAGGTTGGGGGTAGGGGGTGGAATAGTCCTCAGGACTTTCAGGCTCCTATGGGGTGATTTTTATTTCCTTTTTTAATTGTCATTTCCTTGGTTCTCAAAACAACTTTGACCCACTTAAGAGCCAAACTCCTGACTTCTTGTCACTTCCATACTGAATGATATCCGGGAAGAAAGAGGCCTGTTTACCACTTATTTTCCTGCTTCCCATGTGTCTGTAATTGTTGGGAAGTCCTCCTTGAAGTCTAACTGCAGCCCTTGCTGCTGCTGGGATGTGCCTCTTGGGAGTCTCCCTGCTTAGTTCCTTGTTTCTCCATAGAACGTGGACCTTTGGTGCTTTGATGTCTTTTCCTTGAACCGGGCAGCAGATGACCACGCCCTGAGGACCATCGTTTTTGAGCTGCTGACTCGGCACAACCTCATCAGCCGCTTTAAGGTTGGGAAGCCTCCTCCCTCTGCCTCTGGGCAGGGTTCCCCACTCCCACCACCCTGCTCCTACAGACAGATTCTATGGGCTCTCTGGCTCGGTCTCACTGTCGGGGAAGTCACCCTGTGCCCACAGCAGTCTGGCCTTTCCTCTGCTTGCTGCAGTCCCAGCCTCTGGCTTCATGTATTGCTTTCCAGGGGAAGGTTCTAGCCTGTGGCTATCCAGCCCAGGGTTCTGCCCTCTCCTCCTTTGCTCTGTCCCCTAACTTGTCCTCTCCAGCCTGGCTACAATTCAGCCCCCTGCTTCAGCCCTCCTGCGTGAACACTGGAGGCCTAGGGTCCAGAGGCTGTCAGCTGGTGCCCTGCAGGACTAATGTCTCTCCATTTTTTTTTTGGGGGGGGGGCGGGGG
>SJYC01024242.1:0-15768 GCA_006408675.1 Madoqua kirkii | reverse complement strand
GATGTGTATAAGAGACAGGGGCTCGCCTCCCCTCCCCCTCTGGCTCTGTCCAAGGAATTTTATGGAAAGGATCAGCTCTTGGCAAGGCTAGGTAGGGCTGGAGGAGGGGAGGGAGGGTGTGAACTCCACTTGCTCTTCAGCTTGGCTGGCCGGGAAGAATACGGGATTAAAATCTTCTTCAGATCCTGTGCCAGGAAAGAGCATCTTTGGGGAACAGGGGCTGGAAAAAAATCACTTCCTTGTGGAGAAACCACAGTTGGAGGATGAGGGGGATATTAGGTCTGCACTTGGGCGGAGTGACAGTGGACGTTAGGTCGGAGAAGAAAGTGTGTGCTCTGAGGGGGAGGCACGAGTGTGCGCTCAGTCACTCAGTTATGTCTGACTCTCTGCGACCCCATGGACTGTAGCCTGCATGCTCCTCTGTCCATGGGAATTTTCAGGCAAGAGTACTGGAGCGGGTTGCCGTGTCCCATGGAGGGGCTTGAGGGGTGGTCGAAGGAGTCCAGTAGGAAGGCCCTCCCAGAGGGCTCTGGAAGGTTCCCTGCCACCCTCTGCCTCCACCTCACTATAACAGAGCATTGGTGTGTGAGAGCCTTTCCGTGACCCTTGACTACTCCTTTTACAACAGCTCTCAAGGGAGTTCCCAGAACTCTGGTAGGATGCTCTGAGATTCTCTTTGGGCCTCCCTAAGGCCTGTTCTTCTGCCGTTTCATTTTCTTCTTTGCAATCCTGCCCTCTCCAGGACAGAGAATAGCAGGGTCTTCTTTTTCCTAAGACTTTTCTCAGCTCACATTTCTCCAAACTGGCTCTCAGACTTCCTCGAGACACCAAGGAAGGATGGTTCTGGGGGACCCCAAGAGTCACTGCCTCAGGTTGGGTTTGGCCCAGCCCCAAATCACCTTGCCTCAAGGCAGTTAGAGAGAGGGGTCTTCATGTTCTAGAGTCCTTGCCCAGTAGAGACCCCAGTTGGAGCAGCTCTTTTAAGCTCCACATTCCCTTTCTGGGCACCGGCCCCTCTCCTGCCCCTCCCCTTCCCTTCCCTTCCTCCAGGGACTCCATGGCAACGCAAAAGCAAGGGCAGTTGTCATGGAAACAGTCCTTTAAAATTCCCTGGATTTGGGGCACAGCCCTCCAGGGGTGGGGGTGGCAGATGTTAGGGTCTGACTGACTAGGGCACGTCCTCTGTGTCTTGCCACCGCTGCTCATTTCTACAGAGGGTTCCCCAAGCCCTGAACCCTGCTCTCCTCGCAGCCTCAGAGATCCAGGGACAGGTGCAGACACCAGCCTTGCCCTCTGGGGGCCTTGGGCCTTTGAAGGAGGTGAACATGCCCCAGGGCATATGCAGAGACCTAGACAGGATTGAGTCCGATAGAGCTCTGGCTCCTGGCGCTTGTGTGTGTGTGTGTGTGTGTGTGTGTGTGTGTGTGTGTGTGTGTGTGTGTGTGTTTGGTGGACAGAGGGTGGGGGAAGGTTTCTCGGAGGTAGGGGTGATCTGCCTTGGCTAGAGGGTCCTCTCCAGTCTTCTTATTCTTTCCCCTGCTTCTGAGCCCCTCTCCATGGTATTGGTTTGGGGATGGGGTGGGGTGATTGGAAGGTAGAAGGGAAATTTTCTTGCCTCTTCTTAAAAATCTCCAGGGAAATAATAATAATTATAGCTACCTTGGGAGAGCACTTGGTAAGTACCTTGTATTGTACTTATCTCATTAAATTCAAGGTAGGTGGTAGTATCTTCACTCTTCCATTAAGCATCAGAGGCACAGGGAGGCGCGTGGCTTGTCCAAGGTCACGCAGCCAGCGGGTGTGGAGCCGGGATGCGAGCCAGTGCTCCCCTAGCCCTGCCGTCTCTTCATGAAAGGGCCTCGCTGACCTCTGTCCTCAGCGGCCTGCCTTTTGCACATCCTCCACACATCTCAGTTGCCCCTCTCCCACTGCAGATTCCCACTGTGTTTTTGATGACTTTCCTGGATGCCTTGGAGACAGGCTACGGGAAGTACAAGAACCCTTACCACAACCAGATCCACGCAGCTGACGTCACCCAGACGGTCCACTGCTTCTTGCTCCGCACAGGGATGGTGGTAGGTGCCCTGCAGGTCGCTCTTCTGGGATTCAGGGTCTTGTGGCTGCAGGAGCGGGGAGTCCAGCCTACAGTCGATAACGCTCATTTCCTTTTTTCTCGCTTTGGGTCCTCTTCTTTGGCATCCAAAAGTCTTTACAGAGTCAGATTAGACTTATTCACGCTAGAGAATTCCTGGGTGGACCGTAACTTCCTGGGCAGCACTGGGGCTGTGTGGCCAGATGCAGAGGGAATACTGTTAGTAGGGATGGAAGAGGGTCTTTGGCAGTTCTGGGAGCTGAGAAACCTGGCTGCATTTAGCCCAAGAGCTGGACATGAAGAGTGGAAGGGCTGGGATGAGCGGTCCAGCCTGTGTGTGGAGGTCTTTGGGCAGCCGACAGGGGGTCAGCCCCCTCTCATTGTCTGTCTCTTTCTCCCAGCACTGCCTGTCGGAGATTGAGGTCCTGGCCATCATCTTTGCTGCAGCCATCCACGACTACGAGCACACTGGCACTACCAACAGCTTCCACATCCAGACCAAGTGAGGCGTGGGGATGCGGCAGGGGCAGGGGTGGGCGGGTAGTGGAGGCCAGACAGAGGGCTGTACCTGGGGACCTTGTGCTCTGCAGGTCGGAATGTGCCATCCTGTACAACGACCGCTCAGTGCTGGAGAATCACCACATCAGCTCGGTTTTCCGAATGATGCAGGATGACGAGATGAACATCTTCATCAACCTCACCAAGGATGAGTTTGTGTGAGCAGAAGCCAGGCGTGGGCATCCCTGGAGACCCCCTGACCCCAGCCCCCTCTTCCTGCTTCCTAGGCTTCCTGTCTAGCAGTGCTGATCACTCCTCGGGTTCTGTCCCTTCAGAGAGCTGCGGGCTCTGGTCATCGAATGGTGTTGGCCACAGACATGTCCTGCCATTTCCAGCAAGTAAAGTCCATGAAGACAGCCTTGCAGCAGCTCGAGAGGTGACATCTGGTGGGGTGTGGCTGGGGAGGGGCCAGAGTGAGGGGGGTGTGAATTGGAGGGCATCCATAGGGCAGTGAGTGTGCCAAGTCTTTACCAGGATGTGGAAACTCTCCTGGCTCCAGGTGTCTGAGGCTATCCGGTGTATGTGACGGATATATGCATCTGGCCTTGGGTTTGTGGACAGCTCAGGCAGCTGGACTACTGGAGAGCGTTTGAGTTGAGGGTCTGAGATTGGTGTCCTCAGGGAAGCTTCAGGACAGGCATACTCTGGAATGTAATGGAAAATCATTCAACCCTCTGGACTTGTTTCCCTAAGTGTGAGAAGTGAAAATGATATGCCCCCCTCCACAACAGCTCACTGCCAGCCCCCACTCTAACAGGGCTACTGGGAGAGTTGTGTGAGGTTAAAAAAAACAACACAGAGCAAATGTTGTAATTACATCTATTGTTGCTTAAAAGTGGGTGGGAGTATATAAATGTAAGAGAGAACAGACTGTGTTTGTGTGTGTCCTGAGGGTGTGTGTTAACATACGGTGTCTGTATGTGGGAGAGTGGGCAGGGTCAGAGCGAGTCATTGTTGGCGAATCATAATAATAATTATTATTATAATAATTATAGGTAACATCTACGGAGCACTTATTAGGTGCCAGACACTATTCTAAATACCTATATGTTGTATGTCATTTAATTCTCAGAACAACTCTCTGTGGCAGATCCTGATTTCTACTTAGGACTGGGAAAAATGAAATATGGAAATTTTAAGTAACTTGCTGCACATCACACAGCCAGTGTGTGAAACGTATCATGAGGATTCGATTCTGGGCCCTTTGATTCTGAGAGCTTGGGGTGTTTCCTATACATATGTAACTGTGTGTGTGTGTGTGTGTATGTATCTCATCTCAGAGGGTATTTGACATTAGATCTGAGAGAGAGAGAGTGTGATGAGAAGTGAGGAATGGTCCAGGCTTCTTTTTCCTAAGTGATCAGTCTCCCTTCCCTTGCCACCGGCCCCAACAGGATTGACAAGTCCAAGGCCCTCTCTCTGCTACTTCATGCTGCTGACATCAGCCACCCCACCAAGCAGTGGTCGGTTCACAGCCGCTGGACCAAGGCCCTCATGGAGGAATTCTTCCGCCAGGTAGGGGGCATCTTTGCCCGCCCCTGCCCATGGGGCCTTCTCTCCCCCATGTTTTCCAAGTTCCCTGTTGCTCCTCCAGCTCCTTGTTCAGCTGCCTTTAGCTGCCAACCTGATCCCAGACCCATGGGATAGAATGTCATCTCCAAAAAGCTTAGCAGTCATTGCTGGCAGTGGCATTTGCACGCTGCTCATTTCCAGGCCAAAGGCACAGAGCTCCCTCTTCTCCCCCGGCAGCCCCTCTACCAGCAGCTGCACCCCAACTGGGCAGACTGAAATAAGTCCCCGCCCTGTCTGCTCCCCCAGGGTGATAAGGAGGCCGAGCTGGGCCTGCCCTTTTCTCCGCTCTGTGACCGCACTTCCACCCTCGTGGCGCAGTCCCAGATTGGTGAGTGTCCCTTCCTGCAGGGAGGAGAGGGTTGGGAAAAGTCAAGGATGCTGGCTGGGCCTGGTCGGACGGCTCCCAGTCCCCATTCCTGTCAAGGCAAGCCGCTCTGCTGGAGCATGGAGGGCTGGGGTCGAGTTCTCTGGTGCCACACACATCATCACAAAGGTTGCCCCCACTGGGAACTCTTGAGCCCCAGGTGACCATTCCGTGCAGCTGGGGGCACCGGCGTGCTGGCCAAGTCCTCTATGCAGGCCCCCAGGTCAGCCCTGTCCCTGTGTTATCTGCACTGCAGGCTTCATCGACTTCATTGTGGAGCCCACGTTCTCTGTGCTCACCGACGTGGCTGAGAAGAGTGTCCAGCCCACCGGGGACGACGACTCCAAGTCTAAAAACCAGCCCAGGTGAGTGAGGGTGGCTGGGGTGGCCAGAGGGCCCACAGAGAGAACCGGCTGGTGGGGGAGGTGGAGAAACGGTGACCCCTCTGTTGCGCGTCACACGTGGGGGCGAAAGGGTGGGGCAGAGGGTGTGGCCTGCACCCGCGCCCCCTCCACCATATTTTAATCTCTCCTATTAGCTGTCTTTATTGCCTTTCTGGCTAATGCTGTTTTCATTTTCCTTCCAGTAGAAGGGAAGATATGGAGAGGGGTGGGAACTGGGGGGTACTCAGCAGAGGGAAAAGAGAAGGATGAGGCTTCCATCCCCTCTACTCTTGAGGGCTTGGAAGACCATCCTGGGGTGGGCGGGGTCTCACTTCCACAAGGTGGGCGGGTCCTGCTTATAGCTTCCAGTGGCGCCAGCCTTCTCTGGATGTAGAAGTGGGAGACCCCAACCCTGATGTGGTCAGCTTCCGCTCCACCTGGACTAAATACATTCAGGAGAACAAGCAGAAATGGAAGGAACGGGCAGCAAGCGGTGGGTCCACTGGGAGGATAAGGCCTTGTCGGGAGGGTGGCTGATGTGCTGTGCTTAGTCGCTCAATCTTTTCGACCCCGTGGACTGTAGCCTGCCAGGCTCCTCTGTCCATGGGGATGCTCCAGGCGAGAGTACTGGAGTGGGTTACTATCTCTCCTTCAGGGGATCTTCCCAATCCAGGGATTGAACCCAGGTCCCCCGCGTTGCAGGCGGATTCTTTACCACCTGAGCCACCCACCAGGGAAGCCAAAGCAGCAGGGTGTCCATTTTCCCGAAGCCCCTTGAGCAGCCCTTTGTCCGACGCCTTCCCTGAGTTGGGAAAAGGGATCAGGCACAGGCTGACCCACCTGGAATGTTCTAGAATGGGGGCTGGAGAAAGATAGGGACAGCAGTATTCCACCGCCCGAGGGGCCCTGTGCAGACTGGCGGCCTGCCAGTGGTGCCCTGAGGCTGTGGCCCTGGCTGAGGCATCTCTTCCTTAAGGTGGGGGCTGAGGGCTGTGCACTTGAGCAAGGCTGAGGAGCCTTTCCCCAGGTGGGCACAGGTGAATGTAACTCAGCTTGAAGGAAGGAGGGTGCGTGAGAATCAACTTAGGTCCTCACTGAGTCCAGAGTGTTCAATGTCATCAGCACCATCCATTGGGACTGGCTCCCCCGTATGCTCCGAGGGAGCGTGGACGTCGAGGAACAGAAAACCCACCCGAAGGATGAATGCCAGAGATTGTGGGGTTGGGGGAAGGGCCCCTCCCCACTCGACACCCATTGGGGCACACTTTGCTCTCCCGGTGGCAGACTGGGAAACTTCGAGCTCCCAATGGTCACTGTGTCCATCCCCCTGCCTCTAGACTCTCCCCATGGCCAGATGACTGGTTGGAGGGGAGCTTCCTGGAGGTTTCCCAGGGCTTGGGGGAGGGTCAGAGATGCCAGCCCCCTGGGCCCTCCCCCATCCTTTTTGCCTCCAAGTTTCTAAGCAATACATTTTGGGGGTTTCCTCAGCCCCCACCCCAGATCTTAGCTGGCAGGTCTGGGTCCCCCTTTTCCTCCCCTGGGAGGAGCTGGAACAGGATAGGAAGCTGGGGGTTTTCAGAGCTCTGTACAGGGAGGGGCATGGGCTCCTTCAGGGCATGGCACCTTTCTAGGGCCTGGGAATGGGGGCATCCTCTGTACCCCAGACCTGCACTGCTTCACCCCTACCCCCTCCCACACTCTGCAGTCTTCCCTCTCTCCCATTCTGGAATGGTGACTGGGGGAGGATAAGCCGGAGAGGGGGCTGAGGGGGGGGTCCTCAAGGACCTGGGACGGGTCTCGGCCCTGGGGCTTGTTACCTGCCCTGGCTGAGTCCTGAACCGGTTGCCTCCTTCCCCTCCCCTGGGGCCGGGAGGCTCCCATCCGACCAATGTCTGTAAAGTGCTTTGCGGTCTCCCCAGCAGAGCACCTTCAGGATGTATCCTAGAGCACAGGCAGGAGAGCTGGGTTGGGGTCAAGGGCGCATGGGGAGGGTAAGGTGTCCTCAGCAGTCCTGCGTTGCTGACAGAGAGGGTCCCGCCCCTCCAGCCCCGGCCCGGGAGGCCCCTTCCTGGGACAGTTGGGGAGTGGTGGGTGGAAGGCAGCTGGCAGCCCAGCCAGGCCCCCGCCCCTTCTCTCCTCAGGCTCCACTGGCCCCGCTCTGTCCCAGGAAAGGCCCAAGTCCAGTGACTGCCCTCCTCCTTCCTTGTAAATACCAGACATGCATTTGTACAGTGGGCCCTGTGCGTGTGAAGTCGTAGCCACGGTCTTTGAGACCTGCCACCTGCCACTCGTCCCTCCTACCCCACCCAGAGAGGGGTAGAGACGCATGTGACTGACCCCTGTCCTCGGTCTCTCGGAACCCTGCTATAGCCAGAGATCAATAAAGAAGGGAGACCAGCCCTGGCTGTGTGTGTTGTTTGCCGGGTGAAAGTGCACTGGGCGTCTTCACATGCAAAGTCTCTTCATGCTGACAAAACCCTGGTGCTGTGTGTGCCCTGTTATATACAGAGGCCAGAGAGGGGAGGTTCTGCCCGAGGGTGCGCAGCAGGGCTGGCAGAAGGCACCTTCCACTTCTGGAGTGCTTTTTATTCTCTCCAGCATACCACTTCTTCTAAAGAGGGGTGACTCTTGCCTTCCCTCTGCCGCCTGGAAAAATCAGAAGCGGTGGGCAGGAGAGGCCTGGCTGTGGCGTCTGAGAAAGGTCATTCACCTCTGCTCAGCTTCTGTCGTTTACCCTGGCCCCTCAGTGCCAAGGGCAAGGGGAGAGGTGACCTTTCCAGTTCCCAGCAAGGGCCTCTTCGTGAATAGCCCCCATGGCCTCAATCTAGCTTGGCTAACAGGTTGGAATCTGAGTGGTGGTCTCCTCCCAGCTGCAGAGGGAACACATCCTGAAGCCTGGGAATCACCAAGTCTCGGAGGGCAGGCAAGGAGGCATCGAAGCAACACACCCTCTTTCCCAAGGGCCAAGGGCCAGGGTGCAGTTCCTGGCTTTGTCCAGCAGAGGGCGCACACAGCCCCATCACAGCTGGCCAGGCCTTAGGGTTCCAAGGCCTCTCTTCTCCCAGCAAAGTAAGGGTAGGGCTGGAGAAAAACACCTCCCTTCTCAAGGATCCTGCCCAGCTTCCCTTTTCCCTCCTTCCTGGAGGCAGTTGGGCAGAAGGGAGAGGGCTGCAGAGAAGGCAGGACAAGAGGGGAGGGAGAAAAGATTCTTCAAGTTGGGAAAGAAGGAAAATGTCAAGGACTTAACACCAAATTTATCACTTTTTAAAAACAAGAGATTTTTCCCCCAAAGTGAGGAAATAAGAAACAAATCCAGTGTCCATGCATTCTCAACTGCGGTCTTGATTCCAAAACACCTGCTCACTCTCAGACCTGTTGCAAGGAAAGCGGGTGGGAAGAGAGAGTGAGTGAGAGGCCTGAGGTCCTACGGTCCCCTCCCCTGCTGGTGTGCCCAGCCATTCCACTAGTAAGGCATCTAAGTGTGACGTCCCACACCAGTCCCTGGACCCTCATCCCGTCTACACAGGGGAGGGGAGACTGTTAAATCAGAGCTCACGAGGTCATTTCATCCATGTCTCCACTCCAGGCAAGACCACTTGGAACGGTCTTGGAGCGGTCATCCAGCCTGGACAGATGAGGCTCTCCCTTTGGGTTCCAAATGCCCTTTATCAGAAAATCCATGGTCTACTTCCATCATCCATTCCAGGAGCCAGAAGTCCTCAGACGAGTCTAACCTCAGTGCCCCCTGCTGCAGCTGAATCCCATTTCTCTTTATCCACCAAGTGTACGTGTTCAGCTGTGTCTGACTCTTTGCGACCCCGTGGACAGTAGCCCGCCAGGCTCTTCTGTCTATGAGGTTTCCCAGGCAAGAATACTGGAGTGGGTTGCCGTTTCCTCCTCCAGGGGAAATATAACCCTGGACCCATTGATCTAACCTGCGTCTCTTGCCTCTCCTAAGCATTGGCAGGCAGAGTTTTTACCACTGAGCCACCTGGGAAGCACATTTGTCCATCAAGGGAGATGCAAATCCTCCAGCCACAGAGGACAGCTTTTCACAGGCTGAAGTTGGTCCTTTGTTCCCTTTCCCTGACTCTAGATCTCAGCCCTCGCCCTCCTCACACAGCCTGCTCCCCTGCAGACTGGACACGCGGCCCGGGGGTCTTACCGCGTTGGCTCCCTGGGAATCCAGCGGTGGTCATTGGGTTGAGGGCCCCTGTGTGCTGGGTTTCTCACTTCCCCTCTCCTGAGTTTTAGGGATGGACTCTGCAGGCTCTGAGGAGGGAGAGCAGGTGGCAGCAGGGAGAGCTAGAGTTCACCAGGGCTTGGAGAGAGGGAGCTGCTTCTGCTTACCCCATCCCATACTCCGACAACCCTTGAGAGGAGCCCAAGGCCAGCTGAGGGCAAGGGGGCAAGACCCACAAGGTTTTCTCTGGTCTCAACGACTACTTAGGTTTGCTATTTTTTTGAAGTTTGCAATCAGAAAAAAAAAAAACAACCCTCTAAAAAAAGCTTAAAAATTTGGGTATGATCTCAATGTGTGGCTAAACCTGACCTGAACAGACAGAGGCTTTTGATAGCTTATGTATCCCACTTAGTGTGCCCATTCATTTCCCTGCAGAAATATCCATGTGTTTGACTCAGAGGCACTCTGCTGGGAGTGTGATGGGACACACAGTATATATTCCGTTGTCACCTTGGTAAAGCTGGAAAAACTGACTTCTGGCCCACGTCTGGGATAAGGACCCGTGGACCTGCAGCTTCTATTTCTTGCATGCTTTGTGTGTGTTTGCTGCTGAGCTAAGGACCAGTCTCATTTAATTTTCACAAACAACCCAATGCAATAGGCGCCATCATTATCACTTAGCTGACAGAGGTTAAATAAGTAGCTCAAGGCCTCGGGGCTGGTGTGGTGGCAGAGCCAGAATTCCAGCACAGAAAGCTGCTTCCATTCTGGCAGGTACCCCCCTCCCCCCCTCCTCCCCCATATATCAGGGAGCTAGGAAGTCCAAGTGGGAGGGGATGGTGTCATTCAGTAAGGAAAGGTGAAGAGATGCAAACACATGCTGGTTATGCAAAGGATCCATATTCTCAAGACAGTTTCTGGCTACTGCTAGGCCCCTCCCCACAGCCAATAAGGCTGGCCTCCCCTGGGCTGGTCCCTCCCCAACCTGAACATACTGTATGTTTTCCCAGAGGTGCCCGGCCGTGACTCCGCTGCTGTGTCTATGATCCCAGGTGGGCAGGACTCCTGGGTCCCTGTGCTCTCAGCGGCTCCTTCAGGCTCCTCTCCCGGCTCCTGTTGCCCCAGGTGATGTTCAACCATCATCTGGAGCTCTGGGGGCGAAGAGAAAGGGGGAGAGCGCTGGACAAGACTGCCCTGTCTCCCTCTGTGGACCCTCAGCTTCGACAGCTCCACTAGAGGGCCAGTGCGCACTGTGATTTGACTTTCCTGATCAAGGAAGGACATTCATTGGCCAATAAGGAGGGACTCAAGCTAGACAATAAAATGTACTTTCTTCAAAGCTGAGAGAGGGGAAGGGGAGAGCCTTTAAGAACTAAAGATCCTCCTGACTTGCTGGGATGCCTTTCTCCCTTATGGGCAGGAGAACAGACTCCATTTAGATTCAAGAAAAATCTGAGTACCTTCTCTGTGCTGGGCACTGTGCTGGGTGACTTTGCATACTTTATTTAACATCCAGCTAGTCGGTGGCAGAGCTGGAATGCAACACCTCCCCACCCCGCCTCCCCCCTTCCTCAGGCTCCAGCAACTCTCCTTTCCCAAAGGCAGGTTTAATGATTTCCCGAGGATTCCTTCCAAAGGGATGCCATTCCTGGCTACTGCTCAGCATCAGGTGTGGTGGGGAAGGGTTTTCCCAACCTTTCATTGTGGGTGTGGTCCTCGTCGCCTTCTTCCGTTGCCGTGGAGACATGGACAAAGTGGGCTGTGAAGGGCACAGGGCACAGGTGGGCGCCCACCCTTTTCGCCCTCCCCTCCGCCTTGCCATGCTTGTATGGGGACTGGGGAGGCGTGGGCTTCAGAAAGTGGGGGGAAGGAAACCCTTGCTTCCCCAGCCCCTACCCTGCCCATGATGGTGAGCAAGACGGCTGTGTCGGGGGAATGCAGGGGACTGCACGTGCACCTCCACTCAAGAAGAAGATGTGAAGGGCACAAGCAGGAGGGAGACAAAAGGTCCTGCAGGTAGGGGGCAGTGGCTGGAGGCATAATCCTCTAATAAGTCTGGGGCTTCTCTGCACTGGGCTGAGCGGGAGGGGCCAGCTCACCTTGAGAAGTGGGTTGGGGATCCGGTCTTCATCTACCTCTGAGGGAAGGAGGGAGAGGAGAACGTGATGGGGATGGGAGATCCAGAGGGACCCTGGGCAGTCTGACTTCTCAAGGGGAGGAGCCCCTGCAGTCACCTCCCTTATGATTGGTTCCTCACATCTGCCCCTAGGAAGCTGGTCCTGAAGGGCTGCCCTGGCCTCCTCCCTCCAGCCCCATCCTGCTCTGCTGGTTGGCTTTATCTGCTGCTTCTAGTCTGGTCCTTGTCTCTGTAGTTAGCCTGCATCTATATCCTTGCCTCAAACCTGGAGGTTCCTGAAGGCAGGCTTTGTGGTCCTTCTGCTCTTTTCCTCCTGAAATATCCATCTCTGCCTCCTTCCAACCATTCTCCCTATTCTGGATCAAGAATTGGGCCAAACAGAGGAGAGAACGGCAACTTGTCCTGTACAGAACAATCCTTTTAAGTAGTTGGAGGGAAGTTGGAGGCTCAGGCATCCGGATTGCCAGCTGGGCTTCTTAGCGTCACCATTTCTCTTCCACTCTCCCGCCAGTGCCCCTGACATTCTCTGAGACCTTGCTGTCTCTCCAGACCTTGCTGGGGATGCTGGTGACCAGAATGCCAGCTGCTCCCTAAGCTGTTTCTAACCTTCCCCTTCCCCTCTGGGGGCTGTGAAAATAGCTGATGGAGGCGGTCCCTCCCCCTCACAGCTGTCACCGCCTCTGGGGATGGGGGCAGCGGCCTCTCAGTTGCTGGAGAAACCTGGAAGGCTGTTGCCGCAGCAACCAGCACTCCACTGACCACCCCAACTGCTGGGGGGCTTAGGAACCAAGTGGTCTCCTGCTTGGTCTTTCCAAAGCAAAGGAAACCCTCGTGCTAATCCAGCTGCTACTTTTGTGCCTCTGGGACCGAGCAGACCTCTGGCTCAGACCTGCCCTGCTATCTATCTAGCACCCGCCTTCCCTCACTGGGACCAAGCTGTCTTCAGCAGCCCCATCCTGGGGTTTACCTGGGGATGACTGGTCACTGGTCAGCACGAGGGTGGCAGGGGTGGGGCGGCGCCTCCGGATCTGAGGGAAGAGGTCAAGTACATGTGGAAGTGTCATGGCCCCAAGCACACTCAGCAGCATAATCCACACCACCCACTTAGTACGCCACGTTACACTGAACCCTCCCCCAGCCCCCTTTCTGTCTCTGCATCTCCCCAGGTCCTGGCCCAGCTCTCCATCTCAGCATCTATATCTGTGCTAATGCATTGATTTCAGGCCCATTGTCCTTCCGTCCATCCTGGATCAATGGTCAGAAATAACCCGAGAGGGAAGAAAGCATTCCCCTCAGTGTCCCAGCCCACTCCCCAAAAGGACATGAACCTGTTGTGGGCCAGCACCAGCGGAGAGCACCCCTCCAGCCCCACTCAGCCTGGGAGGGCAGCACAGAGAAGGCAGGTCTGATCTGAATGACCTTCTTCTGGCCTGTGCCCCTCCCTCCCTCGTCTCCTCCCTATCTTTGGACACACTGCCTTTCTGATTTGTCAGGAAATAACGGTCTGGAGAAATCCTTGTCATGGTAAATATCATATGAGGAGGAGCCTGAGGCAGGACCATGGCCAGGGACTAAAGCTAAGCTGAAAAATCTTATCCTGGGCTCCCAGGTCCCAGTCTAAGAAATTAACAGATAAGAGCTGATTGACTTCCGGGCCTCTGAGCCCCTCTTCCTCTGCCTCTGTTCTTTGGTCTTGCTGCCAATAAAGTTGGTTGTTGTCAAAGCCAGTCCAAGGACTCTTGGGGCGTGTAGTTTTTCCCCTTTTTCTGGAGGTTTGGAAGTGAAGGGAACCTTGGGGTTGGAGTCTCTGCAACTCCCTCTAGGGCAGAGGAGGGCAGGGAAGACTAATGAGACTAGGAAAGAGGCTAAAATTATCCAAGGCTGAGAGGAGTAGGCTGAGGACACTGAATGATCACATCCCTATCTCTCTGTGTCCATTATTTAGAATCATTACCGGAGCAGGGTAAAGGGCTGGAGTGGGAGTGGAAAGACGCCTGCCCTTTTCTTTGCCCAGAAAGTGGGTATCAGACATAGCAAGGGGGAGGGTTAGTCTATTGAGGGGCTCCCCAAAGAAGAAATGGGTGTGTTGAATAGGGGTAGGCTGGGGTAGGCATTGTTTTCTTAGGACAAGCCAGCAGTGTCTGTTGGGGTGACGTTTTAAGCTCCCTGCAATACCAGTTCTGTGTGTGTGTGATCGTGCACACAGACATTATTTGTGAGTCCACCTCTGGCTATTCCTGGTGCAAACGTGCTGGGGGCCCTCAGGTGGGCAAGTGTGCTTCCTGCAAGGGGAGTGAGGCCATTCTCCTAGGAGAGAACTTGTCCTGCCCTGGAGTGGGGGGAGGGTTGCTGAGGCAGGGAGAGGGTGTGGTGGGTGGGGATGAGTGGGAGTTAGGAGCCTGAGAAGGACACTACAAGTATGATGGGAAGGGCCTTGAGGGCAGGAGGACTCTGACCTTGGACAGGTCCCTTCTATAACCAAATCCCTTGCCTTGGACAAGATTTCTAAGTGCTCAGAGTCCTTGGGAATTTTGATGTCCTACAGGAGGAGGGAAGTTAGGCTTCTGGAAGTACTCCCAGGTCCCTGAACTACTAGGAAACGAGTGTCGGTCTCTCTCATTTTCCTTGCCCCTATCACAAATTCCAGCTCTCAAGGACACTTGGTGCCTTTGCCTCTGGTTTATTTCCAATCCAGTTACGCCAAGGACCTGGTAGCTACGGGCACCCCTCCATCCCCTGCCACTCTGTGCTCCATAACTCAGAGTTTCCAACCCTGCCACCCTCTCAGGTCGATCTGGCTTAGGTGCTCCTGCCAAGCCTGGAGTTCTTTGCCTACACATTTGGGTAACAGCAAGAGGGGCTGAAGTTGGACTGCAGGTAGAATTTCAGGCCGAGCAGACACAGATTTCTGAAGAGGAGAGAAAAGCAGGCTGAAGTCCCAGCCTCTTTTTCTCTCTGGCTCTATAGCATGGCCTCCTCCTCCTCCCCTGCCCCCCAGACCTCTAGGCCAGCTGGCCTACCCCTTCCTCCTCCACACCAAACACACCTCCACCTGCCTCCTCCAACACCAAACAGACGCAGGTGTCAGGCACGGGCACTGGCTGCATCAGTGGCAGGCATTTCTGCTCAGAACCTCACCCCTAAGCCCCCGGCTCACTCACATTCTTGGGCCCCTTTCCCTGGATATGAGGTTATTTTAGCCAGTCTCCTGCCTCCAGGCATAACAGCCTTTTTCCTGACCCCAGGGGAATGCTCCCCATGCTCCTGGCTCTCCACACTCCTCATCCTCAGGAGGTCTGCAGTCTCCCACCCTCCCTTCCAGCTGTCACACCTTTGAGGTCTGGAGATGTGGCTTCCACCAGACCAGGGAGAGGGATGGAGATGCAGGTCCCTAACCCCTCCCCACACTCTGGGAAGCTAAAGTTACAGGGAGTGTACTGAACCTTCACATCCAGACCTTATTTCCCCAAACAGCTGGAGCAGCAGGAAGAACACGCTCTCTAGCCCATCCCAAGAGCTCAGAGCTTTTCCAGGTGGGGAGGCCCAGCCAGCGCCCCCCAGCCAGGTGGGGAAGCAGGGCAGAGACCTTGTGGGAAACGAATATTCTTTAGGAGCAGGGATGTCTAGGCAAACGGACAGAGAACACCAAAAGCGATGGAGCAAAGAGCAAATATTTGGCAAATGGGTGGTAGTAGCCACCACGGGTGGTCACCGTCTCCACACACATGCTCACTCTCCCTGACACACACACAGTTGCTCACACACTCTCATACACTGCCGCCTCTGCCAGGCTGCTCTGAGCTAAAAATAGGCCAGGACGGGAGGCTGGGCCAGGGCCCTGGACTCCCACCCTTGAGCCCAGGCAGCACAGTGCTTCTCCGTGTCTCCGCTCAGGCTTGAACCCTAGCCCCTAGAAAGCCCCCGCCTCGGCCTCCCGAAGGCCATTCTCCCATGCCCTCCCCGCCCTCCCTCCCCACTACCGATCCAAAGGGCAGGAGTTGGGAGCAAGGACCCACGTGTCCAGACTTGCAGAGAGGGGAGCCACCCTGCACGCACGACCACTCCTCTGCCCAAAGCCCCAGCCCTTGCAGTTCTCCTCAACCCCTTCTCGTCCTCACTCTCTGGACTCCGGCAGGATCGCCTCCAGTTAGGAGAGGGCTGGGGGGCTCTTTCTCCTTTTTCAACTCCCTCGGTTACCTGCCCTCTCCCTTAACCCCTCCGACACCCTTGGGCGTCCCCACCGAGCTCAGAAACTCTGGCGGGGTTTGACTGGGTGGGGGATGCAAGACTGGTGAACGGGGGGAGGGGTCGTGTGCTCAGGCAAGACCCCTCCCCCAGGGCTGGGGAAGGAAGGGAGAGACATTCATGGGGACCGGTTTCGAGGGCAGGCATTCGTCCTTCTGTCCATCCCGGAGAAACACAGATGGAGAGATGGGGTCCCACGGTGGGGGAGGGGAGAGAAGACCCCCCCCCCCCCCC
>SJYC01024240.1:0-18091 GCA_006408675.1 Madoqua kirkii | reverse complement strand
CTTAACCCCGTCGAGGCCGCGCCGCCGGCTGCCGGGGGTCACCGCCCCGCGGAAGGACGAGGCGGGTGTGGCCCGGCCCGGGTTGCAGTAGACACGGCTCGGGCGAGGAATCCTGAGTTCTAGTGGGGTGGAGGGAGGTGGGGGGTGGAGGTGCGGAGCAGTCACGAAGAACTTCTCCAACCTGGGGCAAAATCGAGGGGCTGGGAAGGTGGAGGGGCGCCGCGAGAGAGGAGGCTGCAAACGCGAAAGGAAGATTTCCTTTCTGATCTTAAAGGGGTCGCTTCAAAGAGAAAAGAAAGGGGATCTAGGCTTGCAGCAGGAGGGATTAAAGTTAGACCAGGAGAGGGACTTTCCATTAAAAGGAAAACGCTAGCGCGGAGGTGAAAGCTTGGAGGGGACTTCTGGGGTCTGGGCACGGGTCTGGTTTCACTCTGTGGTGGGAGGGGGAAACGAAGATCTTAGAGGGTCCCCGGAGCCTCTGTCTTGTTGGCAGTGGGTGGAGGGCTCAGGGAGCGAGGACCATCTGGGACTCAGTAGGAGGAGAAACGGGTGGGGAGCCAGGAATGCTTGTGAAATAGGTTTCTGTTTCTGCTTGCTAAATTCTGGGGATGTAAAGCAGGTGGAAGGCCTGCCAGCGGAGAGTATTCCTTGCTGGTGGAGAGGGGCATGCCTTTGGTGGGGTGGCTTGTTTACAGATGGGTTTGGTTTCTAGTTCCACTGTTGGCAGAGTAATGAAAAGGATCTGCCATAATTGAGGACATGGAGGTGAGACTGTGCGAAGAACTCACTAGTTTGGTGTAGGACCAAGATGCCAATACTAGTGAGTGAGGGAGATGGAATATTCACCAGGCCTGCTGGGCACTCTGCCAGGGGCTGGGGGCCACTGGGTAGAGGGAGGAGAGGAGCTGGGTACTGAGGGCGGGGCAAGGCTGGATGATGCCTCTTTGGGGGAGGAGGAGAACTGGGCTCAAGGAGCAGGGACAGGGAATTCTGAGGGGGCGCTGAGCAGGGGCCTGGGCCAGGAACTGTTTCTTTAACCTTAAACCGAACAACTGGCTCCTTCTACACAGATTGACGCCTGGTCCTCTGGGGACCCTGGGATCATCCTCCCCTCTAAGGGATCAGCCTAAATCCTCAGTTGCCTCCTCTCCCGGGCAGCCTTTCCCTGGCCTGGATTTCACATTGCCCCTTTACCTCTTATCTCCCAAAATAACCTCTGGCCTTCCCCCTAACCGTATCCCTTTACACACCACAGGCCTGGCTCAGTTTTCTCAGGGCAAGGCTGGGGTTATAAGGGACCCAGTAGGCCAGCCAGACCTCTGTCTGCTGTGAACTAACCTCTGTTTCGCTGTTGCTCCAGGAATGACCCCCTACACCCAACTTATGATTGCGTGGTCCCTTTACGCTCTCTTTGATGTAGCAGAGCCAGCCCAGAAAACAGCTGGTTGTGAGCTCCAGATACCCCCCTCCCCCAGTTGCTTCTCTCCTGCGCACAGGTGGCCATGGTGGGAGTACATGAGCAGGCACTGAAGCGCAGAGGATAGGGTAGGGTGGGAGACACAGGGGCTCAACTGGACATGCTCTCTGGCTTTCCCTCCACTCCTCTCTCTCCTAACCACACATACACAGAACCCGGGCCAAAAGTGTCCTTTAAATAGGTGACTTGTCCCTCCCCACCCCTTGCCTATTCCACCAGGACCCTGGAAGCTAGAACCTGAAGTCAGGATTCCCACAGCCCTCCAGAGCAGCCCAACGTGCTGCCCTCCATGGGATCACAAACTGAGCAGCTGAACAACAACACATCTAGGCCCTCAGATGCCCCTCACTGAGCCTTGATTTCCACACTTAAAATGGGCAGAATTTTCCCTACAATAGAATTGACTATCATAGGAGGCAAGGTACCTGGCATGTAGGAGGCCCTCAATTAACCGATAACTGCTCAGAGTTGGATACCACTGAAGCAACTTCACACACACACACACACACACACACACACACACACACCCTATCACTGTTGTGGTATCTCCTGGCAGACAGCAGACTTAGGGGAGTCACCTTTCCAGGCTCTCATAAGAAGACCCTGTATACCCACCCGCCACCCAGTTTGTTACATGCCCTTCAAACTTGGGTTTGGTCGTGGAGATTGCTCTCAAAACCTCACATCCACCCTTCGTGTTCCCTTCTCAAGCTTCAGATTCTCAGACTCCCTTCCCTGGAAGCTTCAGGTCAGGAGAGGGCCCAGAGCGCTCAGGCTTTGAAGAGATGGCTGATGGGGGTTGCGTGGGACGAGGGGTCCTGGGAGCAGCCGGTGCTGGGGTGGAGGCAGAGGAGGCGAGAGCGGGAGGGAGGAGAGGCAGCTCCCGCTTCTGGCTCCGGGAGGAGGCTGGGGATGGCGGGGCAAGCGCTTATGGGGAGCGGGGAGGGGAGTGTGGCTGGCTGCAGCCTTGGGTGCTGAGGTTGCTGCACGAGCTGGAAGGTGTCTGTCTGTGAAGGTGTTGGGTGATGATGCCGTTTTGACCTTTCTGATGCCCAGAGCTGGGTGCATGACTGTGGGTGTCTGTTGCTTGTGGGTGGAAGAAGACAACGTGTGTTGCTCGCACGCGGGGCAGGGAGTTGCCATGCCTGCTCTTGGAGCCCTTCCTAGAATGAGTGAGACTCAGAGCCTGCCCTGTCCCAGCCCTTCCCCGCTTGCACGTGTCTGTGCAAGGTGTACTTGTGTGTGTGTGTGCAAGCATTCACGTCCCTGCTGCAGTCCTGGCCCACTGGAGGAGCAGTGGCTGTTCCACGTGGTGTACTTCTGGGTCCATGAAATATTTAAGGTTACAGGGATGTGGCGGCCATGCAATTACTTTGTACCTCCCACCCTTCCGACTCTCTCCGGAGCTGGACTCGGGCTTAATGGGGGCTGCTCTTTATGGCTCTCAGCACTTTCTGCTGAGACTTTTATTTGTCTATCTTTTTCATTCCTCACTAACCTTCTCCCGTGTTAATCACTAATCCCCACACCCAACCAGGAAGGAGGGTAGAATTATGATCTTTATTTTACTTTTCAAAAGCAAGGGCGTGTAGAGAGGTAATGCTGGGAAGGCCTATCTGGGTTGGGATTTGGGAGGTCAGAGTTCAATTCCTCCCCTTGCTTCCAACTCTTTGGAGCAATCACTCACCCTTCTCCCCAACACACACACACACACACACACACACACACACACACACACACACACACACACACACACACACTGGGCTTGGTTTCCTCATCTGTAAAACGAGGAAGACCAGGTGATTGTGCAGGTTTCTTCCTGTTCTAATTTTTGTCATTCTGAGTTAGGGATGCTCCATCACATGGGCAGTCTTCCCAGATAGTTCTGATGGTAAAGAATCCACCTGCAAGGCGGGAAACCTGGGTTCGATCCCTGGGTTGGGAAGATCCTCTGGAGAACGACATGGCAACCCACTCCAATATTTTTGCCTGGAGAATTCCATGGACAGAGGAGCCTGGTGGGCTACAGTCCATGGGGTTGCAAAGAGTTGGATATGACTGAGTGACTAACACACGTACACAAGGGCTTCCCAGGTGGTGCTAATGGTGAAGAACCTGCCTGATGTTGTGGGAGACATAAGAGACACGGGTTCGATCCCTGGTGTGGAAGATCCCTTGGAGAAGGAAATGGCAACCCACTCCAGTATTCTTGCCTGGGAAACTCCATAGACAGAGGAGCCTGGCGGGCAGCAGTCCAATAGGGTTGTAAAGAGTCGGGCATGACTGAAGTGACTGAACACACCCACTGTCACACAGGCAGGAAGTCTTAGAATTAGGGTTAGAACCCAGGAGGTGGTGCCCTTACCTCTATCTTTGTGTCTCCCTGCTGGCCAGTGTGGCAGGGTGGAATTCCTGTCTGTTGAAACCATGATGCGTGCACACTTGCACACACTCAGCTGAGACTTTACACGCCCGTAGGAGTGAGAGCTCTAGCCAAGTGGTGCCCCTGGGAAGCCATATGTTCCTACCGATTTGCTGCAGTTTCTCAAGCATCTCTGGAAATTCTTTTGGAATCAGCTCAGAATGTGTGGCATCTGCTCTGTAAATCCTTACTGGGGAGCCAATCTTTCTCCTTTGGGATGGCTCTGCTCTTCTGGAAACGAGGGAGAGTCTTTAGGGGTTGTGCCTTATGAAGAAGGAGGGGAAGCAGGTGAGGAACAGAACTGGACCTCGAGCCGAGGTGTGGGCACCCTGCGGTGAGACTGTCTGTTACCTGGGCTCCAAGCCCCATCTAGAAGGCATCTCCACAAGAGAAGTTTCCAGAGCTTCTTGTGAGCCCCAGCAGCACCACTGGGGTAGATGTGTGGCCTCTCGTGGATGACTCAGAAGGCCCAGCCTCCTCCAACTGCATGGGTCCTAGTTTGCCTGTGAAAAAGCCCATCGTTGCAATCCTGCCAGGCTTGGGCACACACCCCCTTGCAGCTGGCACTCTTGGGAATGGGGCCAGAGCTGGTGATTCAAACTGAGGGATGCTCATTTCCCAAGTGCTTTGCCTCTTCTTGAACCACAAGACTGGTCGAGATGGAAGAGACTTAAAGATCAGCCAAACCCATCCCCTTAGGCTCAAGAGGGGAAACTGAGGCCAAGAGAGAAGCAGCAGCTCTCTCAGGGACTCAAACCCGAGGCCATACTTTCCCCAGATTTGAAGGCTATGGCAGGGCCACAGCCGGACCTGAAACAAAGGCATGGACGCCAGGACCTCCTGAGATATGATTTAGCCTTGTGATCATCACCAGTTTAGATGACCCAATCTCTCGCCTTCTACCTCAACTCTCTAACAGGTTGAATTTATATTTCCAACTAATTGTTAACAGGTATTCATGTGTCCCAGGCATTGTGTTCAGTGCTGGGGATACAGTGGAGCACAAAACAAGTACAGTCTCTGTCCACTGGCATCTTACGGCCTAGCAGGGCTCTGGGTGGAGTAGGGTGACTAAGTGATTATGATTATAAATGATAGATATTGCAAAGTGAAAGTGCAAGGATGAGGTGCAGCCGGGGAAGGAGGAAGGTCAGTGTGACCTCTGATTGCTCGGATAACAGTCTCCTGGGTTCAGATCCCAGCTCTGACACGTTGGGCAAGATGCTTACCCTCTCTGGGCCTTGGTTTCTTTATCTGTAAACAACAGGTATTAATGTCTCTATTATCCTAGTGATGAGGGGACGAGGTGATGATGTCCACAGGAGTGACTAGCTCAGTGCCTGGCACCCATCAAGCTCTTGAGAAATGAACATGAGTAGCAAGGAGCTCACCTTAGTTAGTGTTTTCTCCTTTGACTCCGAAAAAGGCAGGGATGCAGAAATGGGAGCTTCACAGGGTACCCGAAGTTGATGCTCTTGACAACCTGGAGGGATAGGGTGGGGAGTGAGGTGAGAGGGGGATTCGGGGTGCAGGGCACACCTGTATACCTATGGCCAATTCATACTGGTGTAGGGCAAAAACCATCACAATATTGTAAAGCAATTATCCTCCAATTAAAATACATTTTAAAAAAAGAAAGAAAAGAAATGGGGGCTTTGGGAAGGGGTCTGCAGAACACCCCCTGCCCCTTTTTAGCCAGAGCCTGCCCTCTGCACCCTTGTCTGGTCAGCTGTTCTTGATGGCCAGCTGTGTCCTCATCAGCATGGATGATCACACTGTCCTGCTAATTAACACCCGCCCTGTTAATGATTAAATCTAATGACTTTGACTTGGGAGTGGGATGGAAAATTCCCCAGCCACAGGACTGGACTGAGGTAGGTTACTAGGAGTAGGAGGGATTGGGCATTATTGAGGGCAGGTGGCTGGGGAGCAGATGCTTGGTTTCTCCTGGGGCTGCTCAGCAAGAGCAGGATGGAAGGGGTCATTTGAAAGTCACAGCCCATCCTCCTCCCCCACTCCTCCCAGGCTTGGCAGAGGTCATGGGCCCCAGCCCAAGCCTTGGCATTCCTCTTGCCAGGGGTTGGCCCTTGAATGCGGCTCCAGCCAGAAGAACAGGGGAAGACGGTGTGTTAGTTCCGGCTGCTGTCCCACTAACTGGATGGCTTCAAACAGTAGGGATTTATCCTCTTACGGTTCTGGGGGCTAGGAGCCTGGAATCAAGGTGTCAGCTGTGCCCTGCTCCCTCTGAAGTCTCTCCGAGACAATCCTTCCTTGCCTCGCTCAGCTTCTGATGGCCACAGGTGTTCCTGAGCTTGTGGCAACAGAACTCCAGTCTCTCCCGCTTTCTCTACATGGCTTTCTTCCCTCTGGTATGTCTTTCTGTGTCCTCTCCTCCTCCTGTAAAGACATCAGTCGTTGGATTTAGGACCTACCCTAAATCCAGGATAATTTCCCCTCAAGATCCTTAATTAACTACATCTGCAAAGACCCTATTTCCAATATGTTCACATTCTGAGGTTCTAGGTAGACGCGAACTTTTTTGAGACCCTCTTCAACCCACGACAGATGGTGAGAGTGCCTGGCGGGGCAGGGAGGTGGTGAGTGCTCCAGGAGGCTGTGCTGGAGCTGGTATGGGAGATCTCTCCCCCTCCCCAAGGAGGAGAGGAAGTGCTCAGGACCCATGGGTGGGGGTGGACTGGCCCTCAAGAAGCCTAGAAAGAAAGGCTACGGATGGTACAGAGACAAAGGGAGGGAAATAGGGGTGCTCTGGACTGCAGGAAAGAAGGCTGAAGGGACTTGGAAGGGGAAACCCTGGGTCCCTGTAATTTAGTCTCATTGGAGGGGAGAGTGTAACCCCTATTACATTATAATTGTACATATTCTATATTACACGTATTATTGTGTATGTTGTATACTATATATTATATGAAAACCACAACTTGTCATGTAATAAAAGAATAAAGTTGCATTTTGAATACCTGATGAGTTTGATTTCATGATGCAATCCTTTATACTTTATCGGGCTGGTCGGCAGGGAGAATTTATTTGCTTGCTCCTTGGAGAAAACCCAGGAAAGCCTTTTAACTGTTCTGTTTGCTCTCAGATAAGAGACAAGCTCAATTCAGAAATTATAATGACCACATCAATCAATATATGAACCCAAACCTGAAACATAAGTGTCTTTTTTTTTTTTTTGGCTTGCTATTCTTTTAGTCTTTTTTTAAAATATTGAAGTCCAATTGATTTACAATATTGCTTTCGTTTCAGGAGTACAACATAGTGATTCAGTTTTGTTTCTGGTTTTTTTTGCATATTACATTCTGTTATAGGTTGTTACAAGATATTAGGGATAGTTCTCTGTGCTATACAGGACATCTTTGTTGCTTATCTGTTTTATGTGTAGGAGTATGTATCTGTTAATCCCATGCTTGTAATTTGTCCCTCTCTCCTTTCCTCTCCCCTTGGTAACCATGAGTTTGTTTTCAATGTCTATGAGTCTATTTGTTTTGCATATAGATTGTTTTATTATTTTTTAGATTCCACATGAGTGATGTCATTTAGTATTTGTCATTCTCTGACTCGTTTCACTAGGCATAATATTCTATTTACCGCCACTCTTCTGTGGCCTGCTGGGCCTTGCTTCAGCTGGCGGCTGCGAAGGGGCCAGTGGCTGGCTTCTTGGCTCCCTCCTCCCCTGCCCCCACCCCCTGCCCTGCCCGGTGGGGGTGGTGCAGAGCAGAAGGGAAGGGGTAGGTGAGCTTTTCCGTCCTTTGGCACTCAGCCTCCTCCTCCCTCAGCTGGCAGTGCTCCTGCCCTTCCTCTCGGATGTTCTCTGCTGACCATTCTCGCACGGGTGCTTTCGTGGCTCCTCAGAGCTTTGCGAGCAGCCCCATCTACCTGCATTTCCTTATCCTGGGAACTTGAGCCTCCTTCCTCAGCTGCTAGGGTCTCTGTCCTCTGAGGAAGCTGTGTTGGAAGCACCCAGCATGGATGTATGGGGACACATCTGTTTCTCTCCCAGGACTGGGAACTCGGTTCTTCCCTGGCCAGGCAAACTCTGGGAGCCCCGGCTGCCACAAGGCACCAGCTTAGCTAGCCTGCTCACAGGCTTGTCCCTCGTCCTTGTTGCTCCTTCTAAACTGGAAGGCATCCATGCCCCAGGATACTTCCACTCCCCCCCCCCACTCTAGGGGCCACATATTCTGTTGTTGGGGTAACCATGCCAGCATCCACTAGGCTTGCTGTAAGGGGGTAGGTAGGTCCTCTCTCTTTCCCTGGCAGAGAGGGGATGGGGTTCACAGCACAGCTTCCTGCATGCATTTCCTCCTTGCAAAATCCTCCCTTCGTTACTAGACGCAATGGGTCCATTGCTTGGGGTGCTTAGCCAATGAACACAGCAAATACTTTTGATTAAAGCAGAAGAATTTATTACTTGTGACAGGTAAGGAGACACAGAGATAGCTCTCAGTTAAGGAGACACAGAGATAGCTCTCAAACTGTTGTCTCCCATAACAGCAGGATCGGGGGAAGTTTTAAGCTAAATGCATGCATATTCACGAAAGGGTGAATGTGATCATCCATGCAGATGTGGAATTCCAGACATGCATGTGCAGTGTGACATGTTCAAACACAGGTTGCATGTTCAAAAATGGAGGCAATTCCGGCCCTTGGAGTGGAGATTTTAGCATTAAAATGAGGCACAGGGCACTCTAGGTTGACAAAATCCAGGCAGCTCATTGAGTGAGGTCATGAGGGTCAGCCAAGATCAGCATCCTCATTCTTTGGGCTCCAACGAATCTGCTGGTTGAGTGGTTGAGGGGCTTTGGATCCTGCAGAACAGCTCAAGGATGTGCTTCAGGTTGATCTTTACCTTTGAAACAGAACTGAGTGCCTTTATTATTGTTATTCAAAAATGTATTTATTTATTTGGCCATGTCAGGTCTTAGTTGCACCTAGAGGGTTCTTCACTGAGGCATGCAGGATTTTCTGCTGCGGCTTCTCTCTAGTTGTGGTGCTGGGCTCAGTAACTGCCCAGCGGCATGTGAGATCTTAGTTCCCCAGCTGGGGATCGAACCCATGTCTTTTATATTGGAAGGCAGACTCTTAACCACTGGACAACCAAGGAAGTCTCTGAACTGGACGTTTTTAGGCTGATTTATTATCTTTCCTATGGTTACTTCTTTTCCTGAAAATAGTTGTTTGTTTCTGCATTCTTTTTCTTTTTCAAATCATTAATTACTGAGACTTATTCTTTCCACCTGAAGACCTAGGAGGTCATAGTTCACCTTTCTCCGAAGCATCAGTAAAGAGAACACAGAAGGGTTCTAAAATGTATGCTCTGGTTCTTATGTTTTTCTAGTGCATGTTACAATTTCTCTTATTGCCTGGTGTTCTACTTCTGTAAGATATGATATACTCTGGTTTAATCCCATCCCTTCCTGGTAGCTCAGCTGGTAAAAATCCGCCTGCAATGCAGGAGACCCTGCTTTGATTCCTGGGTTGGGCAGATCCACTGGAGAAGGGATAGGCTACCCACTCCAGTATTTTTGGGCTTCCCTGGTGGCTCAGCTGGTAAAGAATCCACCTGCAATGTGGGAGACCTGGGTTTGATCCTTGGGTTGGGAAGATCCCCTGGAGAAGGGAATGGCTACCCACTCCAGTATTCTGGCCTGGAGAGTTCCATGGACTATTCCATGGTAGTCCCTGGCCTCCTTTTCGCATCCCATCGTGGGGGTAGTTGCTGGCCCAGGATGGGCCATGGGTAGAACTGGTGAAAGGAATATCTGCTCTAATCCCTGTCTCTTATACACATCTAGATGTGTATAAGAGACAGGGGAATGGCTACCCACTCCAGTATTCTGGCCTGGAGAGTTCCATGGACTATTCCATGGTGTCCCAAAGAGTCAGACACGACTTAACTACTTGGGCTTCCCTGGTGGCTCAGATGGTAAAGAATCAGCTTACGATCCAGGAGACCTGGGTTCAATCCCTGGGTTGGGAAGATTCCTTGGAGAAGGACATGGCAACCCACTCCAGTGTTCTTGTCTGGAGAATCCTCATGGATGAAGGAGACTGGTGGGCTACAATCCATGGGGTTGCAAAGAGTCAGACACGATTGAGCGACTAAGCACACACACATTTCCTTGTTACTGTCTCGCTAATACCTCCTCTCCCTAAAATGATGCCTTTTTGTATCCTTGATTCTCTTTGTAGCCTTGATCTGGGGGTCAGAAACTAGTTCTTAAACATTTCTTTTGAAACTCTTCATATGATGATTTGAAATATCATCTGTTGTATCTTGGTGCCCAGTTGAAATTCTGATTTTAATATTCTGTTACAAAATCATTTGGAACAGTTAAGACTGTGCCTGGAGAAAGGGGCATTAGGTTTTAAGTTCATACTAGCATCTTCTCTGTGTCAGGAAGGAGAGAATACCAAGCACATAGCCCTGAGGTGGAATGGTCACCTGGCAGAAGCAGATCCTGTTTCAAACCTTGTTTCGTTCCTTGGACTCATTGAGGCTGGATTCTTTCATTTAATTCCTGGAGACTGGGAGGTGCTCAGGTGCTGGACCATGTGGAGGGGCTCACGCTTCTGATATCTCGACTGGTTCTTCAGCGTTGGCCTGGCTTTCCGACTCTCTGCAGTCTAACCACCGTTCTTCCAGTTGAAGCATCAAAGATGTCAGTCTGCATTTGGCAGTAGCATCCAGTTAGCAAACACCTGCTCTGTGACGGGCCTAGTCATTAAAGCCACACTCTCTGCCCCAGAGAAGCCTAGCCAGAGCTGCAGGAGACATGACGAAATGCAAAGGAGCAGCTGCTGGCGGCGGAAACAAGGGCTTTGAGCAAATCCACAGAAACAGAGTAGGCTACCGGCTGCCAGGGCTGGGCGAGGTGGGAATGGATGAAGGGGGTCCAAAGGTGCCTTCTTCCAGCTGTGAGATAATAAGATCTGGGATGTAACATACGACGTGGTGACTACAGTTCACAATACTGTACTGTGTGTTTGCAAGTTGCTAGGAGAATTGATCTTAGATGTTCTTATCACACACACACATACAATTGTAGCAATGTGAGGTGATGGATGTGCTAACTAAACTTATTGTGGTACTTATTTCATTATATATATATATCTCAAGTCATCACATTGTACACCTTAAATGTGTACAGTGTTATATGTCAGTTATATCTCAGTGAAGCTGGAAACAGGAAAAGTGAGGGCTTTGGGAGCACTGAGGAAAGGGAAGGAGCTGGAGAAGGCTTCCTGGAGGAGGGGAGATTGGGGTTGGGCTTATTTGAAGATGAGTGGAACTTTAGGGTAATAGAGGCATGAGATAAGGAGGAGCCAGCCTGACAAATCCTGGGAGACAGGAGAGTTGATAGGCGATAAAGGAGGTGGGGGTGGTGGAAACTGGTGGGTCGTCAGGGCGGTTGGAGGACGGAGGGGGCACTGGGGCCCAGTGGGGGACTTTTGGGAAGACTCCCATTTTCTGCTGTCACAGAAGCAGAGCTTCCCTTTTCACTCTCCAGTCTCCAGAAGAGGGTCTGAGACTAGATATTGCAAGGATTTTATTGAACCTGGAAGTTCTCAGCAAATGGGGAGATGGGTGCCCTGAGCTTCTCAGAGAAGAAGCACTTGAAGGATTTGTTGTCATCCAGCCAGGACTAAAGACGACTCTGCTAGGGATGGATGACCTTGCATAACAGGAGAATGGGGGCATGGGCTTTGGATGGAGTCAGATTGGCCTTGGAACAAATCCCGATTCTTCCAATACCTGGGTGACCCTGGGCTGATTACTTCACAAGCTTTCCCCCTAATATCCAGAATGGGACCAATAACTCCCCAAGATAGGGATGCAGCAAGGATTGAATGAGATAATATACATAAAATGTTTAGCACAGTGTCTGGTAAGCATCATTAAATGGCAGCATTTATTATTAGAATGATACTTGCCTTCAGATGGTTCAAAGGTTGTCCTGTGGGAACAACCAGTCTGAACTAGTGACGCTGGTGTGAAAGAAAGATTTCAGCTGGCTGGGAGGAAGACCCTCTTATAAGCAGAGCTGCCCAAACCTGGAAGAACTGCATGTGTGTAAGGAGATCTCAGTCTCTGGAAGTACCCAGAAGCTGTCTAGGGGCTCCTTACATTAGGCCCAGAGTCGGACCTTTAAGGACTCTTCTTTGGGATCCTAGTTCTGAAACTGTGCATTGGAGTCTATGAATAAAAGCTTCCGTGATTCCCCTTGGAGGAGAAGGGCCCCTGAGACAGGGGAGATGGAGCCGACAGTGGAGAGAACCATGTCTGTCCTGGTCCTGGGCCAGACACCCAGAAAGAAGCCTTAGCTTTCCATCTCACTGGGTGAGGGAGTACAGGCAGGAGGCTCTGTGGAGGCTGTTCTGTCCCCACTCCTGCCTCCCCGTGATTGAACTGCAGATTCTAGGTAGAAAGTCTAGTGGGGGATGTTCTTTTTAAAGATCCTTCCCTCACCCCTAGTTAAAGAAAGTCCCGCTTCTGGGGTTCCCCTACCTGTACAGAGGTTTCCCTGGCACCTCAGTGGTAAAGAATTCCCCTGCCAATGCAGGAGATGCAGGTTTGATCCCTGGGTAGGGAAGATCCCCTGGAGTAGGAAATGGTAACCCACTCCAGTATTCTTGCCTGGGAAATCCCATGGACAGAGGAGCCCAATGGGCTATAGTCCATGGGGTCACAAAGAGTTGGACAAGGCTTAGAGACTAAACAACAGCAACTATCTGTGCAAGTGTTGAGAAGCCCTTCTTAAGACGCAGCCTCAGGCTTCCGCGCTGCAGAGCCTGGACATTTGATGCTGCACCTTGTTCTCTGGGAAGGTGGTCTCATATCTGCCTTAGTCCTATAGAGGCTGGGTAAGTGAGCACCGGACCTCTAGCAAAGGCTTCCCAGCCCTTCTCAGGGTCTTTTCTTCCCAGCCACTCTCAGGGAGGGAGACCCTTATCTGCAGCCCTCTCCCCATGCCTCTTGCCATTGGAGGACTTTGCTCCCTTCTTCCCCAGGGGGCGGGATTTTGAGTGAACACTTCTAGCTTCTCTTGGTTTGTTACTTGTCCTTTCCTAGGAAAGGAGTGGCTAAATTCACTCCTCATTCATCCAGTCATTCATTCATCCAGTTCACTCATGAAGTCAATTCATTCGCTAGACTCCAACTGTTTGCCCAGTTATTATTGTTCAAGGCACCAGGGAGAAAATGGTGAATGCTAATGGTTGACAAGTTCTCAGGCTTCATGGAGCTCACATTTTTCTGAGGTGGAAACCATATACACAAGTAAAC
Source organism: Madoqua kirkii (assembly GCA_006408675.1). Taxonomy (NCBI): domain Eukaryota; kingdom Metazoa; phylum Chordata; class Mammalia; order Artiodactyla; family Bovidae; genus Madoqua; species Madoqua kirkii. The sequence continues at coordinate 4,885 of SJYC01024240.1, read as the reverse complement.
AAGTATATAAATAATGTCAGAGCACAGTAAGTGCAATGAGGGAATAAACGGGGGGAGGGGGTGTGACAGAAGTAACTGGTGGAAAGGGAGATGGGCTGGGCACGGAGTCGGGTAGCTGAGAAAGCTCTCCCTGAGAAGAGAGTTAAAGAAAGTCCCACTTCTGGGGTTCCCCTACCTGTACAGAGGTTTCCCTGGCACCTCAGTGGTAAAGAATTCCCCTGCCAATGCAGGAGATGCAGGTTTGATCCCTGGGTAGGGAAGATCCCCTGGAGTAGGAAATGGTAACCCACTCCAGTATTCTTGCCTGGGAAATCCCATGGACAGAGGAGCCCAATGGGCTATAGTCCATGGGGTCACAAAGAGTTGGACAAGGCTTAGAGACTAAACAACAGCAACTATCTGTGCAAGTGTTGAGAAGCCCTTCTTAAGACGCAGCCTCAGGCTTCCGCGCTGCAGAGCCTGGACATTTGATGCTGCACCTTGTTCTCTGGGAAGGTGGTCTCATATCTGCCTTAGTCCTATAGAGGCTGGGTAAGTGAGCACCGGACCTCTAGCAAAGGCTTCCCAGCCCTTCTCAGGGTCTTTTCTTCCCAGCCACTCTCAGGGAGGGAGACCCTTATCTGCAGCCCTCTCCCCATGCCTCTTGCCATTGGAGGACTTTGCTCCCTTCTTCCCCAGGGGGCGGGATTTTGAGTGAACACTTCTAGCTTCTCTTGGTTTGTTACTTGTCCTTTCCTAGGAAAGGAGTGGCTAAATTCACTCCTCATTCATCCAGTCATTCATTCATCCAGTTCACTCATGAAGTCAATTCATTCGCTAGACTCCAACTGTTTGCCCAGTTATTATTGTTCAAGGCACCAGGGAGAAAATGGTGAATGCTAATGGTTGACAAGTTCTCAGGCTTCATGGAGCTCACATTTTTCTGAGGTGGAAACCATATACACAAGTAAACAAGTATATAAATAATGTCAGAGCACAGTAAGTGCAATGAGGGAATAAACGGGGGGAGGGGGTGTGACAGAAGTAACTGGTGGAAAGGGAGATGGGCTGGGCACGGAGTCGGGTAGCTGAGAAAGCTCTCCCTGAGAAGAGATGTTTGAGCTGAGACGGGTAGGATGAGCAGGAGTCAGCAAAGCAAAGAGCAAGCTGAATGGGGTTCTAAGCAGAGGAGTGGCTATGAGGGTGGAAGCTCTGAGCTGCAAAACACTGTGTCCCATGAAGGAGGCCAGCATGGCTGTGCGGTATGGAGCAGGAAAGCGGCGGGATGAGGTGGGGGAGGATATAGGTGGGAGCTGCAGGCCCAGGGAAAGGGTTTGGATTCCACCTGAAAGTGCAACTGGAGAACACTTAAGGGTTTAAGCAGCAGACTGGCTGACCTGATTAGACATATACCTTGAAAATATCACTTGTCTAAATGCTGAAGCGAGGGTGGCTTGGAAGGGATAAGGGTGGCGGTAGAGAGGTTTAGTCAGGAGGCTGTTGCTGACATCTAAGTGATGAATCACGGTGGTGGAACTGAGGAGAAGGTGAGAGAGGGAGGAAGTCAAGATATATCCTGGAGATAGAATTCAAAGCCTTATTGATGTGAGGATTGAAGAAAAAGCACGAATCAAAACTGACTCAGGTTTTTGGCTTGAATAATTGATTAGATGGAGGTTATATTTAGTGAGCTAGCAAGATGAAGTGGACAAGTATATTAAGATACTAGTTCAGATGCAGTAATAAGGTCATAATACCGCAGCTTTAACAAAAGTTAAACAGGGGTAGTGTGGTGGCTCTGCAATAGTCAAGATTCAGGCTCTTTCTGTCTTGCAACTTTTCCCTTTTTCAATGTGTCTGTGCGAGGTCTTAGTTGCCGCATGCAGGCTCTTTAGTTGTGGCACGTGGGATCTAGTTCCCTCACCAGTGATGAAACCTGAGCCCCCTGCATTGGGAGTTCTGAGTCTTAACTGCTGGACCACCAGGGAAGTCTCTGCTACTATTTTTTTTTAAAATGTGGCTTCTACTTATGGTTTATGATGGCTGCTTCAACTCCCACCCCTCATCTCATTCCAGTCATTGGGAAGCGGAGAATTCCCATTGGGAATTCATCTCATTCCAGTCATTGGGAAGCTCCTTTGTCAAGGACCTTGCCCATAATTGCCTTTGTCATGTTTGCTTATACCCTACTGGCCAGTCTAGTCATAGGGTCACATCTAGCTGCAAGGAAGTCTGGGAAATGTAGTCATTAGCTACATGGAAATTGAGGCAGAATTGGTAGATTGGAGGTCTGGACAAGGTGAATGCACGTGGACTTCTAAAGTAAAGGAGATGGATGTCAGGAGGTTGTAGATGGAGGGTGGGATTCTTGAGCTGGAGATTTCTCAGAGCCTGTGAATATATGAGATTATGTGGCAAAGGGGAAATAAGGATTTAGATGGAATTAAGGTTGCTGATCAACTGGCTTTAAAACAGTGAAATTATCCTCGATTATCTGAGTGGATCCAGTGAAATCATAAGGCACCTTAAGTGTGGAAGAGGGATTCAGAATAGAGAAACAGATTGATAGCAAAGTGAGAACTTGGCTGGATGTTGTTGGGTTTGAAAGTGAGAGAATGGGGCCACGACCCAGGGAATGTGGGTGACCTCCAGAAGCTGGAAAGGACATAAAAGTGCATTCTCCCCTGGAGACTTCAAAAAGGAATGTGGCTCTGCTGACATCTTGGTTTTAGCCTGAGTGAGACCCATCTTGTACCTCTGAACCCTGGAACTACAAAATGATAAATTTGTGTTGTTTTAAGCCAGTACATTTGTGGTCATTTGTAATTAGAAAATGAATACAGCACCCTCACACCATACACAAAAATGAACTCAAAGTGACTTAAATATCTAAATATATAAGATTACCCCATAAAACACCTAGAAGAGAACTCAGCAAAACTTTCTCTGATATAAATTATACCCGTGTTTTCTCAGATCAGTCTCCCAAAGCCATAGAAGAAAAATCAAAACCAAAATAAAACCAAAAACAAACACTCCAAGACCAAATGACACCTAATCAAACTTACAAATTTTCCCACAGCAAAGGAAACCATAAACAAAATGAAAACACAATGTACAGAATGGAGAAAACATCTGCAAGTGATTGGCCGACAAAGGCTTAACTTCCAAAATATACAAACAGTTCCTACAACTCAATAACAAAAAAGTTCAACAACCCAACCAAAAAATGAGCAGAAGATCTAAATAGAGATTTCTCCAAAGAAGACATACAGAAGGCTAATAGGCACATGAGAAGATGCTCAACATCACTAATTATTTGAGAAATGCAAAGCAAAACTACAATGAAGTATCACCTACACCAGTCAGAATGGCCATCATCTGCAAATAACAAATGCTGGAGAAGGTGTGAAAAAAAGGGAACCCTCCTACACTGTTGGTAGGAATGTAAATTGGTGCAATCGCTATGGAAAATTGCATGGAGATTCCTTGGAAAACTAAAAATAGAGCTACCATACCATCCAGCAACCCCACTCCTAGGCATACATCCAGAGGAAACTTAATTTGAAAAAATATATGCATCCCAGTGTTCATAACAGTACTATTCACAATAACCAAGACATGGAAGCAATCTAAATGTCTACCAGCAGATGAATGGATAAAGAAGATGTGGTGCATACACACAGAGAATATTATCCAGCCACAAAAAAGAATGAGATAATGCCATTTCAGCAGCATGGATGGACCTCGTGAAATAAGTCAGAAAGAGGAAGACAAATACCGTATGGTATCACTTATACGTGGAATCTAAATTAGGATATGAATGAACTTACTTACAAAACAGAAACAGACTCACAGACATAAAAAAGCAAACTTATGATTACTAAGAGGAAAGTGGGTAGGGGACGGATAAATTAGGAGTTTGGGATTAGCAGATGCATGCTATATAAAACAGATACACAACAAAGTCTACTGTATAAGCACAAGGGACTATACTCAACATCCTTTGATAAACTGTTATGGAAAGGAATATGAAAAAGAACAGATATATATGTATGTATATCAGGCCGTTCAGTTCAGTTCAGTCACTCAGTCGTGTCTGACTCTTTGCAACCCCATGAACTGCAGCACACCAGGCCTCCCTGTCCATCACCAACTCCCAGAGCCTACTCAAACTCATGTCCATTGAGTCAGTGATGCCATCCAACCATCTCATCCTCTGTCGTCCATTTCTCCTCCTGTCCTCAATCTTTGCCAGCATCAAGGTCTTTTCTTTTTTAAAAAAATTTTATTTATTTAATTGGAGGCTAATTACTTTACAATACTGCAGTGGTTTTGTCATGCATTGACATGAACCAGCCATGGGTGTACATGTGTTCCCCATCCTGAACCCCCCTCCCACCTCCCTCCCCATCCCATCCTCCTGGGTCATCACAGTGCACCAGCCCTGAGCACCCTGTCTCATGCACTGAACTTGGACTGGCAATCTGTTTCACATATGATAATATACATGTTTCAATGCTATTCTTTCAAATGAGTCAGCTCTTCACATCAGGTGGCCAAAGCACTGGAGTTTCAGCTTCAACATCAGTCCTACCAATGAACACCCAGGACTGATCTCCTTTTAGAATGGACTGGTTGGATCTCCTTGCAGTCCAAGGGACTCTCAAGAGTCTTCTCCAACACCACAGTTCAAAAGCACCAATTCTTCAGAGCTCAGCTTCTTCACAGTCCGATTCTCACATCCATACATGACCACTGGAAAAACCATAGCCTTGACTAGATGGACCTTTGTTGAAAAAGTAATGTCTCTGCTTTTGAATATGCTGTCTAGGTTGGTCATAAATTTTCTTCCAAGGAGTAAGTGTCTTTTAATTTCATGGCTGCAGTCACCATCTGCACTGAT
>SJYC01024235.1:0-19478 GCA_006408675.1 Madoqua kirkii | reverse complement strand
TGAATGTTAATATTTAAGGTTTTGAAATTTCCTAAGAATATTGTTTTACCAATATCTCAGATATGTAATATTTTATTACTGTTGCATTCTAGATACTAAGTAGTTCTGCTTTTATTTCCCCTTTTAAATCAATAGCTGTTTAGGAAGGTTATAAATTCCCATTTGGACAGAAAATTTTTAAGGGGAATTATCTAGTTCTATTCTTAATTTCTAGTTTTACACTTTTATGATGAGAGAATGTCTATTTGCGTTGCTTACACATTTTACAGCTTATTAAGGTATTGGCTAAGAATGTGGACTTGGAGCCAGACTGACTCAGTTCAAACTCCAGTTTACCATGTACTAGCTACATGACCTTATTTAACTTCTCTGCTTCGAGTTTCATCATAGAGTTGTTATGAGGACTAAAGAAATTGAAATCTGTAAAGTGCTTAGAACAGGGCCAGACACATTTTTAAGGTTTATGGAAATGTTAGTCATAAGCATTGTTGCGGTTATTTATCATGATATACTTTTTGATGCATTTTTTTGAGGTTTTGAAATGAAATGGGCTTCCCTGGTGGCTCAGAGGTTAAAGCGTCTGCCTCTAATGTGGGAGACCTGGGTTCGATCCTGGGTCAGGAAGATCCCCTGGAGAAGGAAATGGTAACCCACTCCAGTATTCTTGCCTGGAGAATCCCATGGATGGAGAAGCCTGGAAGGCTACAGTCCACGGGGTTGCAAAAAGTCGAACGTGACTGAGCGACTTCACTCTCTCTACTTACTCTATGTTCTTTTCAAGACTAATAAATTAGCTGTATCTTACTATTTAAGTTACTTAGATACTGCATAGCCATATTTTCCTGCTCTACTAGACCTTTGAGGACTGAGACAGCTAATTAGAGCCTCCCCAATCACTAATTTTGCTTGTCCTCAAGTTTTGGTGCTCTTTTAGAAGGTGCAGAAACATTTGTGTCTGTGAGATATTTTTTGGTGAATTATAAACTTTATTCGTATAAATATTCTTCTCATTTAATGTCTTTGTATTGATATAAATGTTATCTGATATTAAGATCAACATTCTGCTTTGAAAAATTTTCTTATGTGCTTTTGCCCATCCTTTGACTTTCAGTATTTCAAAATTGCTCAAAATCCTTCAAGCTAGGCTTCAATAGTACGTGAACTGAGAACTTTCAAATGTACAAGCTCGATTTAGAAAAGGCAGAGGAACCAGAGATCAAATTGCCAACATCTGTTGGATCATAGAAAAAGGAAGGGAATGCCAGGAAAACATCTACTTCTGTTTCATTGACTACACTAAAGCCTTTGACTGTGTGGATCACAACAAATTGGAAAATTCTTAAAGAGATGGGAATTCCAGACCACCATAGCTGCCTCCTGAGAAACCTGTATGCAGGTCCAGAAGCAACAGTTAGAATCAGATATGAAACAATGGACTGGCTCAAAATTGGGAAAGGAGTACATCAAGCCTATATATTGTCGCCCTGCTTATTTAACCTATATACAGAGTAAATCTTGTGAAATGCCAGGCTGAATGAATCACAAGCTGGAATTAAGATTGCCAGGAGAACTATGCAGGTGACACCACCCTAATGGCAGAAAGTGAGGAGAAACTTAAGAGCCTCATGATGAAGGTGAAAGAGGAGAGTGAAAAAGCTGGCTTAAAACTCAACATTCAAAAGACTTAGATCATGGCATCCAGTCCTATCACTTCATGGCAAATAGGAAACCAGTGGAAACAGTGAGAGACTTTATTTTCTTGGGCTCCAAAATCACTGCAGACGGTGACTGCAGCCATGAAATTAAAAGATGGTTGCTCCTTGGAAGAAAAGCTATGACCAAGCTAGACAGCATATTAAAAAGCAGAGACATCACTTTGTCAACAGATGTTCATATAGTCAAAGCTATGGTTTTCCTAGTAGTCATGTACAGATGTGAGAGTTGCACTATTAAGAAGGCTGAGCACTGAAGAATTGTTGATTTTGAACTGTGGCTCTGGAGATGACTCTTGAGAGTCCCTTGGACAGCAAGGAGATCAAACTAGTCAATCCTAAAGGAAATCGACACTGAATATTTATTGGAAGGATTGATGCTGAAGCTGAGGCTTCAATACTTTGTCCACCTGATGTGAAGAGCTCATTCATTGGCAAAGACCTTGATGCTAGGGAAGATTGAGGGCAGGAGGAGAAAAGGGTGACAGAGGATGAGATGGTTGGATGACATCCCCAATTCAATGGATGTGAATTTGAGCAAGCTCTGGGAGATAGTGAAGAACAGAGAAGCCTGGTGTGCTGCAATCCAGGGTTGCAAAGAGTTGGACGTGACTGAGTGACTGAACAACAACAAATTTCTGAGTTACTTCTTTTCTTTTCTATTGAATTTTGTGTAACTTGACAAACAAGGACATCCTCATCGTAACCTCAATACAATCATTAAAATCAGAAAATTAACATGAAAATATTTAAATTTTATATTACAGTATAGTTGATTTACAATGTCATTATTTTCAGTTGTACAGCAAATTTATTTAGATATACAGATACATATATCTATTCTTTTTCAGATTCTTTTCCCCTGTAGCTTATTACAAAGTATTTAGTAGAGTATTCTGTGCTATACAGTAGGCTCTTATTGATTACCCATTTTATATAAAGTAGTGTGTATATGTTAATTTCAGCTTCCTAATTTATGCCTTCTCCTACCTTTCCTCTTTGGTAACCATAAGTTTATTTTCCAAGTCTGTGAATCTATTTCTGTTTTGTAAATACATTTATTTGGATAATTTTAAGATTATATACACAAGTGATATCATATGATATTTGTTTTTGTCTGACACTTCATTTAGTGTGATAATCTCTAAGTCCATCCATTTGCTGCAATTGGCATTATTTCATTCTTTTTTATGGCTTAGTAGTATTCCACTGTAGATACATACCACATCTTTATCCATTCATCTGTCAGTGGACATTTAGGTTGCTTTCTTGTCTTGGCTATTGTAAATTGTGCTGCAGTGAACACTGGGATGCATGTATCTGTTTTTCTCTGGATATATGCCCAGGAGTAGGATTGTTGGATCACATGGTAGCTCTATTTTCAGTTTTTTGAGGAACCTCCATACTGTTCTGCATAGTGGTGATACCAATTTTCATTCCCACCAACATCCTAGGAGGGTTCCCTAGAAAATTACCACTTGATATATTATTAATATCTTATTACCATCTAAACCACAGGTCTCATTTATTTTATTTCACTGATTTGTTTAAAATTTTAAACACTTTTATACAATCTTGAAGGTTACCTTCCATTTGCAGTTATTATGAAATATCAGCTATCTTACACACAATAGTTTATACCTCCCACTACCCAACCCCGACTAGTAACTATTAGTTTGTTCTCTGTACCTATGAGTAGCATAGGACATATTTAATTGTTGCTGGTTGTCCCAGTAATGTCCTCTATGACAAAAGGATTCAATCCAAGATTCTGCAGATCATTTAGTTGTCACAGTTCCTCAGTCTTTCCTTGATTTTCATGGCATTTTCACTTTTGAAGATTACAGACCAGTTGTGCAGAATGTTCCTCATAATTAGATTCAGATTTTTTTTTTGTTAGAAATATCAAGAAGTGACACTATACTCTTCATATTCACATTCTGGCAGGTGGGACATAATTTGACTTGGCCCACTTTTGTGATGTTAACTTTGATCACTGATTAATGTGGTGTCCGTCAGGTTTCTCGGCTGGGGATTTACTCTTTTTCCTCTTTGTAATGAATAAATATTTTGTGACAAGTTACTTTGAGGCTATGTAAATATCACATTTCTCATCAAACTTTTACCAATTAGTTTCACATTCATTGATGTTTCTTGGATGAGTTCTTTATTCCTGTAACGTTGCCAAATGATTTTCTAGTTCAATCATTCTTTCTTTGTTCATTAGCTGCTATTCTGCTGGAAGGAAAATAGCTGAGTTTCTTACTTCCTCATTTATTTATTCATTTATTTATATCACTATGGACTCATAATTTTCTATTTAGTCAATGAATGATAATCCTGTTGCTATAATTATTTGTTATTATGATGATGATTATTATAATTATAATCCTTTATAGTGCTTTTCTTTTGCATTAAACTTGGTTAGTCTGAGACAGTTTGACAGTAAGGGGATTAAGCCGCCCTTTTGGCTAGCCTATGTATTCTTCTGACACGTCTCCATCATCCTGTGAGCACTTTTTTAGTTTCTGGCACATACATATATATATATGTATATATATATACACACACATATATATATGTATGTATAATATACATATACATATATATGTACATATATGTATATATATGTATATATAATTTGCCAGTGATACCTCCAATTCCAGTTTGTCTCCTCAGAATATAGGCTCAGTCACCCTGCAACAGGGAGACCCCTCCTTACCCTCCTTGGCACCCTATGCTGGGCCACTACTTCCTCCTCCACACTTGTCCCTTGGGCAGACACGCTCATCTCACCCCACTTCCAAAATCTTGTTCAGCTTCCCAGCAGTCCCCTATCCCCTGCCCGTGCAGATGTCTATCTTGCTAGGCTCTAGCTATAGGCTTTTGTGCTGAATTACTGGGAAGGAAGGCAGGAGTCCAAGTTGGAAGAAAGACAATATGAAGCAATTACTTTGTTACTGATATCTCTATTGATCCATAATTTATAGCTTGGTTTTGCTTTGTGATCCAATCTGAGAATCTTTTGCTTTCAGTCTATGAATTTGTGTTATTTTATTTATTCATGTGAAAGTTGTGTTAGATACTAGTTTTATCTTAATACTGTCCTCTTGTTTTAACAATTTTTTATTATCATGTTTTGCTACTTCAGATATGCAGATGACACCACCCTTATGGCAGAAAGTGAAGAGGAACTAAAAAGCCTCTTGACAAAAGTGAAAGTGGATAGTGAAAAAGTTGACCTAAAGCTCAACATTCAGAAAACGAAGATCATGGCATCCAGTCCCATCACTTCATGGGAAATAGTTGGGGAAGCAGTGGAAACAGTGTCAGACTTTATTTTTGGGGGCTCCAAAATCACTGCAGATGGTAATTGCAGCCATGAAATTAAAAGACACTTACTCCTGGGAAGAAAAGTTATGACCAACCTTGATAGTATATTCAAAAACAGAGGCGTTACTTTGCCGACTAAAGTCCGTCTAGTCAAGGCTATGGTTTTTCCTGTGGTCATGTATGGATGTGAGAGCTGGACTGTGAAGAAGGCTGAGCACCGAATAATTGATGCTTTTGAAGTGTGGTGTTGGAGAAGACTCTTGAGAGTCCCTTGGACTGCAAGAAGATCCAACCAGTCCATTCTGAAGGAGATCAGCCCTGGGATTTCTTTGGAAGGACTAATGCTAAAGCTGAAACTCCAGTACTTTGGCTACCTCATGCGAAGAGTTCGCTCATTGGAAAAGACTGTGATGCTGGGAGGGATTAGGGGCAAGAGGAGAAGGGGACGACAGAGGATGAGATGGCTGGATGGCATCACGGACTCGATGGACGTGAGTCTGAGTGAACTCCGGGAGTTGGTGATGGACAGGGAGGCCTGGCGTGCTGCAATTCATGGGGTCGCAAAGAGTCAGACACAACTGAGCGACTGAACCGAACTGAACTTTGCTATATTATTTGTGCGTCTTTTTCCTCTTTTATGTGTATCTCTTCTGGTAATCGAAAAGATTTATAGTTTGTTTATTGTCCTTTTGATTATCTTTATAACCATAACTTCAAATAATACACTCAGTGCTTTTATTATTTAGAGTTGACTCCCTCTACTAGCAATCATTCAAATAGTGTACTTTCTGGTTTAAATGTATATAGAATGGAATATTAGTCATTCATAAAAAGAATAAAATAGCAGCAACATAGATGAATCTAGAGAATATCATACCAAGTCAGAGAAGAAGTAGTATAGTAAGTACATATGAACCTTCAAATTGCAAACTTTCAAAGATTAGAATGTGCATCACATGTCCAATCACGTAAGGCATGAGTTAAATTGCAGATCGCCCTCTGTCCCCTATGGCTGATGATCATTCCCCTCTGCCATCTCCCACCTTCTCTCCCTCCTTCAATCAGTAACTCTTCTTACCTGTTCGGTTGATGTCAGTCTCTGTACGCCAGCTAGTGTACTGTACTACTGTCTTTTCAAGGTACTGTACTGTAAGATTAAAAATGCTTTTTGTGTTTGCTTTTTATTATTTGTGTGAAAAGTATTATAAACCTATTATAGTACAGTAGTATATAGCCAATTGTGTTAGTTGAGTACCCAGGCTAACTTTACTGGACCTATGAAAAAATTGGAACAGAACTTGTTTACATGTAGGGGACTTACTATTATGATATCACTTTTATGTGGAATCCAAGAAACTAATACTAATGAATCCATATACAAAACAGAAACAGACTCACAGACATAGAAAACAAACTTATGGTTACTAAGGGAAAAAGGGCAGGAGGGAAGGGATAAATGAGGAGTATGGGATTAACAGATATACACCACTATACATAAAATAGATAAGCACTAACAATTTATTGTATGGCACAGGGAATTATATTCAATATCTGTGATAACCAATAATGGAGAATAATCTGAATATATATGTGTAATTGAATCACTTTGCTGTACTCCTGAAACTAATACAGTGTTGTAAATTAATTAAACATCAGTTAAAAAAACACTTCGGTGGGCCACAGCCTTGTTGTGGTGCAGAAGCTTGTGTGACTCAGTGAAGCTATGAGCCACGCTGTGCAGGGCCACTCAAGATGGACAGGGACATAGTGAAGGGTTCTGACAAAATGTGTCCACTGGAGGAGGGAATAGCAAACCACTCCAGTATTCTTGCTGTGAGAACTCTATGAACTGTATGAAAAGGCAAAAAGATAGGATACCAGGAGATGAGCCCCCCAGGTTAGAAGGTGTCACATCACTGACTCAGTGAGTGTGAATCTGAGCAAACTTGGGGAGATAGTGAAGGACAGGGGAGTGTGGCGTGCTGCAGTCCATGGGGCTGCAGAGTCAGACACAACCTAGCGACAGAACAACTATTTTAAAAAGTGTATTTTCGGGAGGTGGGAGTGGTGTTCAGGATTGGGAACACAAGTACACCTGTGGCGGATTCATGTTGATGCATGGCAAAACCAATACAGTATTGTAAAGTAAAATTAAAAAAAAAAAAGAACATTGGAGTGGATTGCCATTTTTTCCCCAGGATATCTTCCTGACCCAGGGATCAAACCTGTATCTCTTGTATCTCTTGCGTCGGTAAGCAGATTCTTTACCACTGGGGGCTTCCCAGGTAGCTCGGTCCCTGGGTCAAGAAGATCCCTTGGAGGAGGAAATGGGAACCCACTCCAGTATTCTTGCCTGGAGAATCCCATGGACAGAGGAAAATGGTGGGCTGCAGTCCATGACGTCCCAAAGTATCAGACACCATAGAATGTATCTAGTAACAGTAACTCATGTGGGAAGCCCAAGCTCTGTGGTTACATGGCCATAATAAATTTATAAAAAGACATATTGATGGTAAACTTTCTTGCAGCAAATTTTGTGTAATTGTACTTTCCCTAATATTTTAATGGTTGACATAACATTTTGTTTCTTTATGCTGATGTACACATTGAATGCATTAAGTGTACAATTTGTATTTTCTGATTTATTAAAAAATATTACATAACAACAACAACAAAAATGAAGTATATTTTCTCCTTTCTCTCTTCCTCTTCACCAACTGATTTGCATGGGTCATACTATTATTATTAATTTTCTTACTAATTTCCTTTATATATTTATTGCTTGATTTAAAAATAATTTTTGATACTCCAACTATAGAAATTGTATATCTGCTTACCTACATTTACCCTGCTCTCTCTTCTATCTCTATCATTCCTATTCTGATCTTTCATTACATTCTCATGGTTTTTAACATTTTTTGGTTTAGTTGCTAAGTCATGTCCAGCTCTTTGTGACCCCATGGACTGTAGCCCACCAGGCTCCTCTGTCCATGAGATTCTCTAGGCAAGAATACTCGAGTGGGTTCCTGCAGCAGTTTTAGCTCTTGTCTTCCATTACAGTGGATTTAACACTCATAACTAATCCTTTTATCTAGTTTTCTCCATTTAATCTCTCAGTTGGCTAGAATTTATTGGCTGATGCTTTTTTGGAAAGCGTTCATAGGATTGAAATTCCGTGAATTCTTGCATGCTAGAATATTTGCCTATTGCCTTTAGCCTGGTAAAATGGTTTGATGAAGTACAAAATGCTTGGATCTCACCTTTCTTCTCCTGGAGGACTTTGTAGGGATTTCTCCACTGTCTTTTGTTGTTGAAGTCTGAAACAAAACTGTGTGTGTGTTAAAAGTGAAAGTGTTAGTTGCTCAGTCATGTCCAACTTTTTGCGACCCCATGGACTGTAGCCTGCCAGGCTCCTCATTTTTCCAGGCAAGTGTACTGGAGTGGGGTGCCATTTTCTTCTCTAGGGCATCTTCCCAACCCAGGAATCAAACCCAGGTCTCCCACATTGCAGGCAGATTCTTTACTCTCTGGGCTTCCCTGGTGGCTCAGAGGTTAAAGCGTCTGCCTAGAATGCAGGAGACCTGGGTTTGATCTATGGGTCAGGAAGACCCCTGGAGAAGGAAATGGCACCCCACTCCAGTACTCTTGCCTGGAGAACCCCATGGAGGGAGAAGCCTGGTAGGCTACAGTCCATGGGGTAGCAAAGAGTCAGACACGACTGAGTGACTTCACTTTCACTTTCTTTCTTTACCGTCTGAGCCACCAGGAAAGCCCATATTTGTGTGTGTGTTTCTGTTTCCTTACCTCAGTGGGTATGTTGAATGCCCAGTGATTCTTTATTTTTGAAGATAAGGAACTTTACTAGGCCGATCTCAGCATTGATCATTTTGAATCAGTTTTTCCTTTCAATCTATAACTCCACGTTTTAGAGTTTATTCGTTTATTATTTTATTTTTGGCGGTGCTGGGTCTTCGTTGCTGTGTGGTCTCTCTTTGGTTGCAGGAAGCAGGGGCTGCTCTCTAGTCGAGGTGTGCGGGCTTCTCACTGAGGCGGCTTCTCCCATTGCAGAGCACAGGCTGTGGATCCCAGGCCCAACAGGTGTGGCGCCCAGGCTTAGTTGCTCTGAGGCATGCGGGATCTTCAGCCAGGGATCCAACCTGTGTACCCTGCACTGGCAGGTGGATTCTTAACCACTGGACTACCAGCAAAGTCCGAGTTTTTAATTTAGATTTTAAATTATGGTAAAATACCTGTAACACTGAATTTACCATGGGGACAAAGAATGCCACCTGCCAGATCAGCAAAGGATGCTGCAGCCATCAAACCATCAGCCATTACAGCAGCCTTGGCTCAACAGTGAGCCCCAAGGGAACTCTGGATGCAAATAGGTGCCTGCCACCAAGCCTTCAGTCACTGCAGCTATCCCCAGCAGTGCACCCAGAGAGGATTCTGGATGGGCAAGAACAGCATACTGGTCCTAGAGAGCTAAGGTGCATATCAAAGAAATTATTTCAATGAGTCTAGAATCTTCCATCTTCCTATTCATAAAAAAGTACTAAATTCATTAACTTGAGATGTTTGGTTTTCTCTAGTTAACAATAATTTTTTGTTCTACTTTTTCTTTTTTTTTTTTTGCAAACATTCCTATGTATACTGGCTCATTCCTTATTTCTTTGGAACCGCCCCTCAGAGCTATCTGAGAGGCTGACTTACAGGCCTAAGTAAGCAGCAAGTACACTAAATAAAACATAACTCTCTAGTTTTAGGTTGCACATTTTTTTTCAATGGACACCACCCAAACCATTTTTAAGTGTATAGTCCAATGGTGTGAAGTATATTCATGTTGTATAGCCCATCTCCAGCACCTTCTCATCTTGCAAAGCTGTAACCCTTCAACAACTCCCCATTTCCCCCTCCTTCCAGCAAGATTCACGTTTTCTTTATTTTTTAAGAAACACTGACTTCAATTATGTTTTTCTTTTCTAGGCGTTCAGTTCTTTTTTCAGGAGCAGTCATTATACACATGGTGGATCTACTTATAAGTAAAGCGCCCTTGATCATGCTCCTCTGAGTATATCATGCACTTCAGAGAAATTGTCCTCTGCCAGGCCTGCCCGTGATCTGTCCTTCAGGGATACTGTCAGCATCTTCCCTCAGTTTGGTTCCAGTGTCACTGGGCTTGGCAGAAGTTTGTCGTAGAAAGTGTTATTTGGGGTTAGCACTTTCTATTTTCATCCACAATGGGATTTACACATCTGCTTTTATTTTTCTTGTTGTAATCAATTCAACTGACTTCAGAGATAAGAGGTTGGTAGATGTATCTTTACTGTTGCTCCTTACATTTGGATTTGTGTTACTGAGTGGGTCCCCCCGACCACCACTGCCATGTTCATGTCTGAACATCAAACTTCCATAAGACTGGGTAAACAATGGCACATCCAGAAATAAGTCTATATGTTAAAACACTTATTTTTATTTATTTATGTGACTGTGTCAGGTCTTAGATGCAGTATGTGGGATCTTTTCCTTTTTTTAGTTGCAGCATGCAAACTTAATTGTGGTATGTGGATCTAGTTCCCTGCCCAGGGACCAAACTCGGGCCTCTTGTGTTGAGAGTGCAGAGTTTTAGCCACCAGGGAAGTCCTGAAATAAGCCTATTTTAATTAATTTTTTGTGTGTGTGTGGTCATTTTCATGAAATTTAGAGTGGAATTTGTTGGCCAAAATCTTGACTTCTCTACTCACAGAAGCCGAATGAAAATATGGAGACAGAGTTTGGAGGAAATAGGAAGGTGGTTTCAATTCTCAGCCAGTGGGGAAGGGCACACATGGTAGACTCATGCCTAAAGAATTGTGCCCCCTTTCCCAGGAGGCACCTGGGGGTTCTATAAGATGAGGCTTGTGGTCAGGAGTCGATGAGGAGGTGTTTAGGATCTTGATTTCTTCCTGTTGCAGTGTCCCAGACAGTCATGCGCTGGTGCCAGAAACCCAGTAACTGAGCCTGGCAGGTCGGTGGCTCTGACATGTAACTACAAGGGGAAGGGTGTTGTAAGAGTGAACACCGGACACAGGATGTATTTAGCATAGAGTCAAAGGAAAATAGGTGTGAAGTGGAACTCCTGCAGAGTTAGGGGTCAGAAAAGCAAACTTAGTTATAGATATATAGAGTTAGGAGCAGTTAAAGTAAAAAGAGCTTCCCTGATAGCTCAGTTGGTAAAGAATCTGCCTGCAATGCAGGAGATCCCAGTTCGATCCCTAGGTTGGGGAGTTCCCCTGGAGAAGGGAAAGGCTACCCACTCCAGTATTCTGGCCTGGAGAATTCCATGGGCTGTATAGGCCTGGAGAATTCCATGGACTGGATGGTCCATGGGGTTGCAGAGTCAGACACGACTGAGTGACTTTCAGTGGAAGTGAAAAAAGCAGGAGTGTGCAGGCCTGCTCACTGATGTCTTCATTCTCTTTGTTCTCAGGAAAAGGAAAGAGAAAAACTCATTCTTCTTTTTTCCTTTTTCACTGCAACACATGTGGGATCTTTTCTTTAAGTTGTGGCCTGCGAACTCTTAGTTGTGGTATATGAATCTAGCTGCCTGACCAAGGACTGAACTTGGGCCTCCTGCATGGAGAGTGCAGAGTTCTAGCCACTGGTCCACCAGGGAAGACCTGAAAGATGCCTATTTTTAATTAAATAATTATGTTTTGGTCATTTCATGAAGTTTAGGGTGGGAAGGGAGGTAGAAAGTCACGCTTAGCCTTCCTTTTGGACACAGATGTGTTTGTATCTACTTTGAGTGGTTTGTCCCACAGACTGTCTGTGTATGCACTGCACCTTCAGTTCAGTTCAGTTCAGTCTCTCAGTCGTGTCTGACTCTTTCGACCCCATGGACTGCAGCACGCCTGGCTTCCCTGTCCATCACCTGCTCCCAGAGCTTGCTCAAACTCATGTCCATCAAGTTGGTGATGCCATCCAACTATCTAATCCTCTGTCGCCCTTTTTTCCTCCTGCCCTCAATCTTTCCCAGTGTCAGGGTCTTTTCAAATGAGTCGGCTCTTCACATCAGGTGGCCAACATATTGGAGCTTCAGCTTCAGCATCAGTCCTTTCAATGAATATTCAGGACTGATTTCCTTTAGGACTGACTGGTGGGATCTCCTTGCAGTCCAAGGGGCTCTCAGGAGTCTTCTCCAATGCCACAGTTCAAAAGCATCAATTCTTTGGTGCTCAGCTTTCTTTATGATTCAACTCTCACATCCATATATGACTACTGGAAAAACTATAGCTTTGACTGGATGGTCATTTGTTGGCAAAGTAATCTCTCTGCTTTTTAATATGCACTGCACCCTGCCCAAACCCAAAGTAATGTTCAAGTGTACAGATCCATACCACAAGGAGGAGTGGTCTGCTTCTTTTTTCTTATATAACCCTCCCTAGGTATCCTCAGGGGATTGGTTCCAGAACAGCCTCCCCCCTCACCCCTACCAACTTGAATTCTCAAGCCTCTTGGATGAAATTGCCTAGTATCTGCATATAACCTATGTAATCTTCTCATATACTTTAAATCATCTCTAGATTACTTGCAATACCTCATACAATGGAAATGTTATGTAAATAGCTGTATATACAATGTAAATGCTATGTAGATGATTATATATGTAACATTAAAAGCTATATAAATAGTTGCCAGGGCAGGGCAAATTCAAGTTTTGCTTTTTGGAACCTCCTGGAATTTTTTTCTGAATATTTTCAATTTGTGGTCGATATGATCTTGGGCAACCTCGGCCTGCAGCAACTTGGAGTGGGGCTTGGGTTACCAGCCAGAGATTGAGGCTGGGTCACTGTGGTGAAAACACCAGATCCTAACCACAAGACCAGTGTCAGTGACAATGGCCCTGGCTCTTTGACTTTGCAGAAAAGAATTGAATTTCCACAGTGAAGCAAGTGAAGTATTTATTAAGTGAAAAGAGTATAGTATATGTGGATAGACACATGGGCAGACTCAGGGAGAGTCCCTGAGTTGTGCCCTCGTGGCAGTTTGAATTACTTATACAGGGTGTTTCTTCTGGTTTTCCTTTGACCAATCATTTTGATTTGCCTGGTTCTCAGTCTGTATTTGGTATATCTCAGGATCCTTCCATGGGTGCACATGTGTCTTTTAGCCTAGATGGATTCTACTGAAGAGGCCTGTGGTTAGAATGCCCCTTGGCATCACTTTCTCTTTGCCTCCAGGAATCTTTCTGCACATGTGTGGTCAGGGAAGTCTCCTGACTTTGAGAATCAGAAACATGTGGTCTGGGCAGGGCCCAGCCTCCTCCCTTAATTGACCTTCTATTTTCGTCTCGCAGTTTCGATCTACTGGATGGAATGGATCTCCAATTATTTACCTGGGGAAGGGCCCCATCTACTTCCTGCCTCAAATTGAATCCACAGATGTGGGATCTGTGGAGACGGAAGGCAGATTAAAGTCTTGTCTAGGTCTTTTGGATTGCTACTGCCATTGTCTTCAGGGTTGAAAAAGATTTTATCCCAGCTGGAGTTTCTTCTGAAACTGTCTGGGGAAGCTGCTCCCCTTCATTAGGCTTTGCCATGATTTCTGTGCCTAAAAGGGCACGGATGTTTGGATGAGAGATGGTTGGTCTGCCCTCTTTTGAGGGGGGAGGATCTGGGTATTGTTGTGGTGCTGGATGGCAGGAATCACAGGAGCCTAGCTGGGTACTGTCAGTGGGGGAATGGAGAAATGTGTGCAGGTATGAGCCTGAACTGCAGGAATACCCTTCTTTTAATATACGGAAAGAAGCATCTGTTACCTGTTGCATATTAGGGATACTGAATGACTTTCACATAAACCTGCATCTTCACCTGTCTGGTGAAGAGGTAGTACACAGGCAAAAAACATGTTCTCAGAATAGAAAGGGGTAACATTAATCCTGACAGTGTTCCCTTTTTTCGTAATGCAGGTGAAACTGAGGGCAGTCATCAGATAAGATCCCTTAAACTTGTTTAATCAGTAATGTCCTATAACCTGCCTTCACTGACTAAGTTTGATTTAATTATTTCAAAAATTGCGTACCCTCCCATCTTCACATAGCCTAGATAACACATCAGAAGGCTCCTTTCTTCCTCCTATAGATAATACCTATGACAGATGGGTTGCTATAGTAATGATTGCTTAAGTTGTTTTTCAGGAACTGGGAGTCAGCTCTTGTCCAGTTGAGCTGGCTAAGGGGAACACATGTCATGGGGACCCTGACCCTCAAACTAGGCCCACATAAGTGTCCAATGAATGACCTTTTGATGTCAGAGGGCCCGGAACTCCATCCTCAGATCATGCTAACATAGCTATTTTCTGAACATGCATTCCGTGAAGAAGCATGTAACTCAGACATGCCTGCATAGAACACGGATTACCTCATGTTTTTCCTACCTTCTAATACTTTTGCCCACACCTCAGACAACCCTGCTTCTCTAAATATTTCATGCCCCCTACCTTCAGGGAGGCAGATTTGGGATCTGTTCTCCTTGCTTGGCTGCCTTGTGAATGAACCCTTTCTGTGCTGCAAATCTCTTGGTGTCTCAGCATTTGGCTTGCTGCACGCTGGGCGAAGGAATCTGATTCCTAGTTCAGTAACACAAGTGCCTAATTTACTCCTTGATTGTCAGGACATCCTCTTGAGAGAGGCATCCACTCCAAAGATGGCTATCTTGAAAAAAAAGAAAAGAGGACTATTTGAATAAACACAATTACCAGCCCCAGACTAGGTGAAGAACCAGGCCACCCCTCCACCCCCCACCAACGGCTCCTTTATTTTAGAGATCTTGGCTGCTTTTGATAAATGGCCTTTAGGGTCATTGCTTCTTCTTTACCCATACTTAATTTTTTAAATTAAAAAAACTTTTGCCCTTATTTTGACCGCGCTGGGTCTTTGCGGCTGTGCAGGCTTTCCTTTAGTTGCTGCGGGGGCAGGGCCTGCTCTCTAGGGGCTTCTCATTGCAGTGGCTTCTCTTGCTGTGGAGCGAGGGCTCTGGGGAACTCAGGCTTCAGTAGCTGAGGTTCCTGGGCTCTAGAGCACAGGCTCGGTAGTTGTGGTGCATGGGTCCAGCTGATCCACAGCCTGTGGGATCTTCCAGGATCAGGGATCAAAAGCATGTTGCCTGCACTGGCAGGCAGATTCCACCACTGAGCCACCAGGAAAGCCCTTTCTTCCCATACTTTAAATTCCCACCCTTACATTTTAAATTCACCAATAAAAAGTGAGCCCTTAAACCCTAGGCCTACTCCTCAATTTCAATAAAAGCAAAACCCTAGGCCTGAGTTTTCCAGCCTGCTGCCAAGAACATGTTGTGTGGTCCCAGCTGGGGCATATAGTTTTCAGTTCTGCAGATAATACATTCCCCCCTCAAGGTTTCCAGACAGTTATTGCTGAAGGACAGCAAGGGCTCGTCCAGCCACCGCATTCGCCATTGATAGACTCAGACCAGCGTAAAACAACAGGATGGAGACACTGACTTCACAGGATAAGAATGGAGAGGTGGGCGGGAGTGGTGAATTCATTCAGCATGCAACTAACATCTATCGAGTACTTGAACATTCTAGGCATTGTTTTAGGCCCTGTGGATATAACTGTGAAAATAACAGAAATCCCTGCTCTCGGGACGCTTCAGTTCCAGGGAAGGAAACAGACATATAAGTAAATTTTACAGTATGTTAGATAGTGAGAAATGCTAGAGGATGAATTTGAGAGATCTGCTGTACAATGCCGATAGTGAACAATATGGTGTCGTGCACTTAAAAAGTTAAGAGGGTAGATCTCATGCTAAGATGCTAAATGTCCTTAACACACACACACAGCAAGGAGACACAAGAAATCTTTTAGAGGTGATGGATATGTTAATTCTAATGATTACAGTAGTGGTATCATGGGTCCGTGTCTATGTCCAAACTCACCAAAATGTATATATGAAATATGTGCAATTTTTAATATCTTAACTACACCTCAAAAACCTGAAAAAAAAAGATAAAGATAAAAATAAAGTAAGGATTATGTGGGGAGCAAGTTGCAATTTTAGACATGCCAGCCAGGAAAGGCCTCTCTGAAAAAGTGACATTTGAACAAAGATTTGATGGCAGTAAGGGAGTGAATCATTAGATTACATGTTGATGTTAATATATATTTTTTGCAATTATTTAAACTATGAATAAAAAATTCTAGATGCCAGCTTTAATATATGTGAAGGGGTTTTAAAAGCTTCATTTAAAAGCTTCTTTTAGAACAAATTGTAAGAAAGAGAAATTAAAACAATCCCATATACAATAGAATCAAACAGAATAAAATAGTTAAGGATACATTTAACCAGGAGGTGAAAAATCTGTGTGGTGAAAATTCAGGACATATATATAAGTGTGTGTTATATAAATATTACTAATTATGCTGTTCTGTTGTTAATCTGTAAATCACATCCACCTCTTTGTGACCCCATGGACTGTAGCCGGCCAGGCTCTTCTGTCCATGGAGTTTCCCAGACAAGAATACTGGAGTGGGTTGCCATTTCCTTCCTCAGGGGACTTTTCTGACCCAGGAATTGAACCCACATCTCCTGCTTGGCAGGCGGATTTTTTACCACTGAGCCACATGGGAAACCTCATTATTTATTATATAGATATTATATTATAATTATATTATATGAACATTATTCAGCCATGAGAAAAAAAGGAAATACTGCCATTTGCATCAGCTTGGATAGATCTTGATGAAATAAATCTGACAGAGAAAGGCAAATTCAGTGTGATCTCAGATGGAGAATCTAAAATGAAACTGCACAAAACAAAGTAGACTGTGATTCCCAGGGGCTGGGCGGTGGGAGAAATGGGTGCTGGTGGTCACAGGAGCTGAAAGTTTGGGTAGAGGATGAGTAGCCTGGTGGGGGATGAATCTGAGAATGGTGCTGTGTGCTCGTTTCTTAGGGCGGCCATAATAAAATACCATAAACTGGATGACTTAAAAGAACATAAATTTATTGTCTCACAGTTCTGGAAGCTAAATCAAGGTATTATCAGGGCCATGTTCCCTCCAAAACCTGTACAGGAGATTTCTTTCTTCTTTTTTCTTTTTCGGGCACATGGCATAGGGGACCTTAGTTCCCTGACCAGGGACTGAACCTGTGTCTCCTACTCTGGGAGCACAGGCCACCAGGGCAGTCCCGGGACACTCCTTGCTTGCGGCCTCTTGGAGCTTCCGGTGTCTGCTGGGGAGTCCTGGCCTCCCTTGTCTTCTGAGGCATCACTCCACCCCTGCCTCTGTTTCCACTCGACTGTCTATCCTGTGTGTCTTCACGTTGTCTTTCCTCTGTGTGTCTCCGTGTCCAAATTCCTCCCTTGTATAAGGACAATGGTCATTTTGGTTCGGGGATTCACTTTACTCTGGTAGGACCTTAACTAACTACATTTGTAAGGATCCAGTTTCCAAATAAGGTCACTTTCTGAGGGATCAGGGATTAGGACTTCAACAGGCCTTTTGGGGGAACAGTCAACCCAGGTACAGGGTGGTAGACTACTCAAGTGTGATGTGCCTTGTGCGCCTAGATTTGATCATAATGGGTGCTCTGAGGGTGCCTCTTCCTGAGGGTCCCCCTCTGTTTCCTTGGCAGTGTTCTTGGAAAAGGAGGATCTGTGGTGGGGGTAGGAGAGCTGAATAGGAGAATACATTGCTTGATTCACTGAAAACAGGCTCTAGAACGTCCCTGGTGGTACAGTGGATAAGAATCTGTCTGCCAATGCAGGGAACACGAGTTTGACCCCTGGTCCGGGAAGATCCCACATGCCTTGGAGCAACTAAGCCTGAGCACTGCAGCTACAGAGTAGCCCCTGCTCACTGCAACTAGAGAAAGCCAGCATACAGCAATGAAGACTCAGTGTGGCAAAAACCCCGAACAAAACAAAATCAAAAGCAGCAAGGTCTGAGTTGAATGCTCCTCATGCCCAGGATAGAAGGGGAGGGAACCTGATGGTGGGGGAGAAGGTTAGTCTAGAATCAGTGGCTCTGGGGGTGTTAGATCCTAGATGTGCTATGTACTGGGCTTTGGGAGAGCGCAGGCGGGAGGACAGCTGATGGTTCTCTCTTCTGTGGTCATGCATGTCTTTTCCTGTCCGTCTGTGACAGGCAGCCTTGAACTGTGATGCAGGGAAGGAGGAGACACAGGATGAGCACGTGGGTAATTGTCATGGATTCAGTTGGCCTTTTTGGTCAAGCTTTTGCTGCAGCAGCTCATTATTTAACTGGTCTGATCTAACTGGCCATTGCCATTCACTTTGGTCCAGTGTACAAAGTATGAATGTATGGCAGGGGGGATGCGTTTTTGGTAACAGTGCCAGAACATAGCTGTAATAGCAATGGTTCGGGCTTCGATTATTTTTCAGAATGATAAATCCTGTTTCTCTGGAGGTTGGCTTAGGTTTTGGAAATGCTCACATGTCACTGGGAGCCATGAGTGAAGAGCGAGGAGGCAGACCAGAACTGGAGTGGCATTTGGACTTGCACAAGGCCCAGTGCGTGTAACTCTGGCTCAGGGTGGATGAAAGGGCTTGTCACAGGCTGTGTCCCCAAGGCAGGCTGTGACGGACTGGGAGCTTGGGTCACATCAGGCTTTGCTCCCCCTCTGCCCTAGGGCCCACCCCACAGAGCACTGGCAAGGGCTAGTTGGATGCTTTCACTTTAATTGCTATGGGCTACAAGTATGTTTAAGGTGTTAAGTCCAGAGACTCCATTTCTTCAGCTTCTCAAAAATCAGGCAAAAGTATTATTGGAATGAATTTTTTCCTTAGGCTTCTTGCCAGGTCAGCCCCGTCTAGAAGAAAGTGGAAATGAGAATGAGGTTTGAGGGGTCCCGGGCACCAGCTCCACCCTCTCCACCCTCCTCCACTCCATCTCCTGCTTCCTAGCCTCACTGAGCCCTTGGAGGGCCTTACCCAGGAATCAGGGATAGAGATTAGAGACGGCAGGACCTGCCCATCCCTGACCGTACCCCAACCTGGGCAGGAGCAAGAGGAACAGTAGCAGGCGGTGCAGTGGGAAGTCTGGCAGTCAGACCCCAGGGGAAGCTGATATCACCAGGACTCAGGTGTGGGGGGCAGGTGACAATTTCCGTCCACCTCCCACCCCT
This sequence comes from Madoqua kirkii, assembly GCA_006408675.1. Lineage (NCBI taxonomy): Eukaryota > Metazoa > Chordata > Mammalia > Artiodactyla > Bovidae > Madoqua > Madoqua kirkii. The sequence continues at coordinate 283 of SJYC01024235.1, read as the reverse complement.
GGCAAGTGGTGAGTCTTCTCAGTTTCACAAGACTTTGAGTTGGTATGCACTCACCTTCGATGAATTTCTTTCCTCCTTCAATTTTTTCTTGTATTCTTCTTCTTAATTCTTGGGCTATGAAGAGACCTTTATCTAACCCGACTTCTAATTTTGGAGCAGAAGAATCACATCAGCAGAAAGATCACATCATTTAAAGAGGACTCCCACCTTTTCCCCAAATCCTGTCCTCGACCAGACATTATCCTTGGACAAATTCCTAAAGTGGAGACATTTTGCCGAGGGA
>SJYC01024234.1:0-28655 GCA_006408675.1 Madoqua kirkii | reverse complement strand
AGGGTGGGTGGGCCAGGGAAGAAACCCCGTGTGGTGCAGGCAGCACCATCGCCTACTGTAGAAACTCTGAGTGTGGGTGGGTGCAAGGTGAGCCCTGTTTGTGCCTTTGTGTTCAGGTGGATGTATATGGCTGGTGCTCCCTGGACTTGTCTCTGTGTGGAGGTGTCATGCAAGCATGCTACTGGAGAGTCCTCTGGGGATACTTACGCAGTGGGTTGAATCCTGAGCTGGAAGGTGCTGTCAAAGTCTTCTGGGGTGCTGGGGCTGTATTTTGGGGTGAAGCAGATTCTGTTGGAGCTGTGATTCCCTCATCAGCTTAGGTACAAATACACCAATTTGTTCATTTTATCAAAATCAGAAGTGTTTTTTCCCTTTGGAATGGGCAGTCAGGATACCTGATGTGTGCTGGCTGCCAGTATACAGAAATGGTATGGCATGAATCCTGTCCTGTTAAGGGAGATAACATTTCTACACACTATGTACCTGTTATGGACTGAATGTTTGTGCCCCTCTCAAATCTATATGTGGAGGAAACTTTCCTGGTGATCCAGTGATTAAGAATTCATCTTGCAATGCAGATGAAGCTGAGGGTCAACTAAGCCCACATGATGCAGTGAAAAGATCCCACATGCTGCAACTAAAACCAAAGCAGCCAGAAAATAAAATAAAGAAATATTTTTGAAAATTCAAGAGTCTTCTCCAACACCACAGTTCCAAAGCACCAGTTCTTCCTTGGAGGGTAGGAAATGAGTCAGCAAGAGCTGCCGGGGGCGGGGGTGGGGTGGGAGGTGGGGGGCATGGGTGGGACAGGTGTGGGGAATGTAAACAAGTTCAGCTGAGCTGATGTGGGTGGTACAGGAAGGAGAAGAATGGAACATGGGGCTGGAAATGAGTGAGGCTGATTAGAAGGCACCTCTCTAAGCAGCTGGCAGTGAGGGGAGGTGTTTGTGGGTGAAGATGTTAATACCATGGGGATATTTCCCTTGTTATTTAACCTCATCTTTTTTTTCACTTATTTCACAAAAAATCTTTTCCTTGCCTAGTTATCCTTAGCCTTAGTTTTGTCCTTACCCCTTTCCAACCTCAGTTCAAGATGTGTATAAGAGACAGGAACACGAGTTTGACCCCTGGTCCGGGAAGATCCCACATGCCTTGGAGCAACTAAGCCTGAGCACTGCAGCTACAGAGTAGCCCCTGCTCACTGCAACTAGAGAAAGCCAGCATACAGCAATGAAGACTCAGTGTGGCAAAAACCCCGAACAAAACAAAATCAAAAGCAGCAAGGTCTGAGTTGAATGCTCCTCATGCCCAGGATAGAAGGGGAGGGAACCTGATGGTGGGGGAGAAGGTTAGTCTAGAATCAGTGGCTCTGGGGGTGTTAGATACCAAGAGCAAGACCCTTCTCTCCTCCCCCTGGATTCCTCTCCCAGCTTCCAACGACATCCCCAACCCCTAACCTTCCCCCCAGGCAGGGACCCAAGGGAGAGAAGGACTCACGGATCAAGGGTTCCTCGGTAACAGCAGAGGAAGCATTTTCTGTAATGGAGGAAAGAGATGAGAGTGAGGACTGAACCCGCCCCTAGGGTCACCCTCCATCCATTCCCAGTCAGTTCTCAGGATGCCCGTGGACACGAGAGGCAGTTTGAATGCAGCCTTCTGCCTCATCACTGGGTCTACCCAGGTGTTCTTTCTGACGATTAGCTTCCGCAGTTTCTTGAAGCAGGCTCTGTACTCCTCAACCTGTCTATCATTTCTGAGGCTACTTTTTACATAATTTTCAAGAATGATTCAGCAGGGTCATGTAGTTATTCCTGATAATTTGTTATTTTGAAATCAAATTTGCTAATTAGTAGAGCTGAAAAAACAAGAAAAAAAAGTCTAGACTTAAAATTAGTCCTGTGGGTCAAGCTGTAAGTCCATCATTTAACTGAATGTAATAGGCTGCTAAATAATTGTAAACAATACAATTTCTCTAAGATAAACAAAATATGTACTATTATATTATTTTTATAATTATTAGTATTATTTTACACTTGTTTTACTTTAAAATATAGCTTTATTTTTTAAAATTCTGATGATTTTTTTTTTCTGTAAAGCTTTATCAAAATTTAACAACAGCAACAACAAAAAATTGCCCTCTGACTTACTCCTGGCCTATGAGTTTCCCTGAGATCCCTGTTGGGGAGCTGGCCAAGGTTGGAGGGACTTAGGCTCCTCTGTAGTGGAGAGGGACAGTGCATGGCCTGGTGATTTGGACCCCCCATTCCTTTAGTCTTTCAACATATTTATGCAAAGCTCTGTGCTAACTGAAGGGGGTTCAGTGCTGAAGAAGACAGACCCTGCCTGACGAGTGCAGTCTATTATGTAATTACTTAATCCCCAGGGTGATCATGCTAGAAGGGCAGGTACAGCAGGGGGCAATAAGGGCAAATGGGGTCTAATTTATTCTCCATGTTCATGGAAGACACCTTTGAGGAACTGATACCTCAACTGAGATTTGATAGATAACAAAAGCTTTGGCCAGGCAATACTGAGTCAGCTAGGGGGAAGGGACAAGGGGAGGAGGAGCATTCCAGGCAGAGGGAAGAGCAAGAAAGCAGGTCCTGACATTCAAGGAACGACAGGGTCCTCCTGGCCTGAACAATACCTGTGGGGTTGGAGAAGTCTTCCTGGCAGGCATGACCGAGAATAGGGCGCACTGCTGGGCGAGTGGAATGTGGGCCAGATTTCAGTCCCCACCACCCCCAGCCCAGCACTCCTGTGCAGGGGACAACCTGCCCAGGCATATGCAGTGGCTCAGAGGCCTTGCAAGAAGGCCAGGGTGGTGGAGCAGAGTGGGTGGAGGATGGTGTATGAGGTGATGGGCCAGGTGAGCAGGCAGGGCCGGGCTGTTCCTGGCTCCCTAATCAGTGGGGTGAAGAGGCTGCGTGTGAAGAGCAGGAGGCAGGTGTCACTTGCAGAGGCCGGCAGATGGGACAGCACGGGGAGAGAAAGAGAGGCGGGAAGACAGGAGTGAGGGTGGCCCTACACAGCGAGGGCTCCGGTGGGGTGCAAGGGAAGGGCCATACTCACGGGCAGAGACCAGGGTCCCCACCAGAGCTGCCAGGAGGAGAGTCATGCGTCTCATGCCTTGGGTTGAGGAGAGACTGTAACCGCAGAATCCTCTGAGGGTCCGGGAATGCCGCTGCTGAGACTGCAGGACCCTTTTAAGGATCTCGAGAGCCAATGGAAATCAAGCTCAGAGGGGTGTGACCTCCGCACCCTCCTTCCCCACTTCCCCAGAGTGTCACCTGCTAAGTCAACAAGGCTCTTGGTTGGCATCCTAACAAGGAGATCCTCTCCCTCTTGACTTCCAGCCATCTCTTCCCTCCCTCCCTCCTTCTCCATCCCACTCGCCCTCTGGGGTTACACCTCTGGAAAGGCAGAGATAGGAGGCAGAGCCAGTTTGGGGCAATTCTGGAATGTGTCTGCTGAGGGTACTAGTGGAACTGGAGTCCTGGAGTCTCTCCAGGGGTAATCTTGGGGCTCTGAAATCCCGTCTGCCTCCTCCATTCATGGAGGACTCAGAGCAGGGCTTTGAAGACTTCCCCAGACTGAGTGAGCTTTTCCCCTGGGAGGCCACCCCCAAGACATCTGGGGGCTAAGTTCATGGTTCTTTTTCACTCTTGAGGAGATAGATTTGCAGGCTTATGTGCCTTCTCTGAAGGAGTCCCCAGTTCTTGAAGTTATCTTCCCTCAAGAGGCCCTCTCCCTGCTTCATCTGGGCCCCTATCAACCTCCATCTTCAGGCCTAATCAGTGGGACGCCCTGTTTCTGAGGCTCCCCACATTTACTGAAATTGGGACTAGTTTCTCCCCTCAAATGGAGAGCTGGTCCATGGTGTGAACAATCCAGGTAGCCAGATAATTCTGAAGAAGCTTCTCTTTTGGAGCTGAGATTCTTCCTTCCCTAAACTGGGATTTTGAGTTCTGGCTTTGTCACACACAGGGTTCAGACAGTAAGAATTTGCTTGCAATGCAGGAAACACAAGAGATGGGGTTTTGATCTCTGGGTTAGGGAGATCTCCTGGAGAAGGAAATGGCAACCCACTCCAGTATTCTTGCCTGGAGAATCCCATGGACAGAGGAGCCTGGTGGGCTACAGGCCATGGGGTCTCAAAGACTTGGACGTGAGTGAATGACTAACACTTTCACCTCCATCACATACACAGGACAGTATACTACTATCAGATACTGAAAACAGTGAGATTTTCATTTGTCATCTAGGAGTTACATGACGCCTATATGCAGGACGGTAATGGAGATTAAGTGAAGCAACATATGGCTAAGCATTTGTAGACAATACATTTCTATGGAGATGTGTGGAATTCTTAAAATCAAAGACTTGGACGTGAGTGAATGACTAACACTTTCACCTCCATCACATACACAGGACAGTATACTACTATCAGATACTGAAAACAGTGAGATTTTCATTTGTCATCTAGGAGTTACATGACGCCTATATGCAGGACGGTAATGGAGATTAAGTGAAGCAACATATGGCTAAGCATTTGTAGACAATACATTTCTATGGAGATGTGTGGAATTCTTAAACCTTGCAGAGGGCTCATCTTTCTGGGTAGGTTTGGTTCAGACTGGTGCTAAGAACTTAATCAATCAAGGCCAAGGCTTGTGCTAAGGCTTAGGCTGATGCTAAGGCTTACTCAATCAAGGCCAAGGAGAACTGGAGTATCAAAGGGCTGATGGATGGAGATGTGTGTGCTTAGTTGCTCAATCATATCCAACTCTTTGTGACCCATGGACTGTAGCCCGTCAGGTTCCTCTGCTCATGGGATTCTCCAGGTAAAATACTGGAGTGGGTTACCATTTCCTTCTCCATGGATCTTCCCAATCCAGGGATCAAATCCTAGTCTCTTGCATCACAGGCGGATTCTTTACTGTCTGAGCCAGCAGGGAAGCCTGAGGAATAGGGTACTGGATGTCAATCTGTGGTTCTACATCAAATTGGTCTTACCTCTCAGCAGCCCCAGAGGCCTCGAAGATTTCTCCTCTTCACAGCGGTTCTGAAGATCAGGGGGAAAAGGGAGTGTCAGGGAGCTTTTGATATGAGGGTGATTTGTCTGCTTGGGCTCAGGGCATTAATTTCTTCAGGGGATAAAGGAAGAGAATGGACATGACAGGCGTGAGGAGGGAGACTTTTCAGGCCATTCCATCCATCCTTTGCCTCTGGTCAGGAAGCAACAGTTAGAACTGGACACGGAACAACAGACTGTTTCCAAATAGGAAAAGGAGTACATCAAGGCTGTATATTGTCACCCTGCTTATTGAACTTCTATGCAGAGTACCTCATGAGAAACGCTGGGCTGGAAGAAGCACAAGCTGGAATCAAGATTGCTGGAAGAAATATCAATAACCTCAGATATGCAGATGACACCACCCTTATGGTAGAAAGGAACTAAAAAGCCTCTTGATGAAAGTGAAAGAGGAGAGTGAAAAAGTTGGCTTAAAGCTCAACATTCAGAAAACGAAGGTCATGGCATCTGGTCCCATCACTTCATGGGAAATAGAAGGGGAAACAGTGGAAACAGTGCCAGATTTTATTTTGGGGGGCTCCAAAATCACTGCAGATGATGATTGCAGCCATGGAATTAAAAGATGCTTACTCCTTGGAAGGAAAGTTATGACCAACCTAGATAACATATTGAAAAGCAGAGGCATTACTTTGCCAACAAAGGTCCGTTTAGTCAAGGCTATGGTTTTCCAGTGGTCATGTATGGATGTGAGAGTTGGACTGTGAAGAAGGCTGAGCACCAAAGAATTGATGCTTTTGAACTGTAGTGTTGGAGAAGACTCTTGAGAGTCCCTTGGACTGCAAGGAGATCCAACCAGTCCATCCTAAAGGAGATCAGTTGTGGGTGTTCATTTGAATGACTGATGCTGAAGCTGAAACTCCAATACTTTGGCCACCTCAGGTGAAGAGTTGACTCCCTGGAAAAGACCCTGATGCTGGGAGGGACTGGGGTCAGGAGGAGAAGGGAACGACAGAAGATGAGATGGAAAATCACTGCAGATGATGATTGCAGCCATGGAATTAAAAGATGCTTACTCCTTGGAAGGAAAGTTATGACCAACCTAGATAACATATTGAAAAGCAGAGGCATTACTTTGCCAACAAAGGTCCGTTTAGTCAAGGCTATGGTTTTCCAGTGGTCATGTATGGATGTGAGAGTTGGACTGTGAAGAAGGCTGAGCACCAAAGAATTGATGCTTTTGAACTGTAGTGTTGGAGAAGACTCTTGAGAGTCCCTTGGACTGCAAGGAGATCCAACCAGTCCATTCTAAAGGAAATCAGTCCTGGGTGTTCTTTGGAAGGACTAATGCTAAAGCTGAAACTCCATACTTTGGCCACCTCATGGGAAGAGTTGACTCATTGGAAAAGACTCTGATGCTGGGAGGGATTAGGGGCAGGAGGAGAAGGGGACGACAGAGGATGAGATGGCTGGATGGCATCACGGACTCGATGGACGTGAGTCTGAGTGAACTCCGGGAGATGGTGATGGACAGAGAGGCCTGATGTGCTGCGATTCATGGGGTCGCAAAGAGTTGGATACCACTGAGCGACTGAACTGAACTTGCCTCCAGCTAAGAGGACTGTCACACACAGGCAGCTGATCTGCAGACGTAGAGGGTGGGAACAGGGGTTCAAGTAAGGGCTCCCCACCTAACTCCTTGTGTGCTTTGATATTTTACATTTATCTGGCACCTAATGGTGGGCAGTAGGTGAAGAAGGATGCACCGAATTAATGCAGAGATAGGACTTGATAACTATGTGCCTGCCTGCGGGTCCAGATCTGGGAGCCTTGACGGTGGTGGTGGTCTTAACTGGGCTGGAGGGCTGATGGAGAGGAAAGAGTTGACTGCATCAGTGCCCTGGGGTGTATGTGGGTCCATGTGTACACTACCGGAGAAGCTTCGCCTCTAGATCCCAAACAAGCTCAATGAGCACATTAAAAAAGCCAACAGAAGCAAACTATAATATTTGCACATGTTTTTTCTAAGAGGAAATCAGAATTTTGGCAACAACACTAGAGCTGTCACAGAGCAGGGTCTCTGCAAATGTCACCGCTCAGCCTTTTTCCTCTCCCAGTCCTCCTCCTAGCCTCAGGAATTAAAGAGGCAGGCACTGACATAAGCGGGAGTGAACGGAAATGAGCTGGCATATTTGTTTCACAGAAAACTTTCATTATTTTATATAAGAGCCCAGGTTCAATGTTACCTCACTTTACAGCACTTGGGAAAGATTTGGATGTGAATGTTAAAGAAAAGAGACACGCCTCATGTGTCTGGGTGAGGGTCTATTCTCTGTGATGCCTTGTCTTCTGTCTGACTTCCATGTGGCCGTCAGTGTGCCTGTCTGTCTTTTCTCATGTCCTGGTTATTCCCTGTCCATCATCCTTCCCTCCTCTCCCTGCCTCAGATATGTTCTCTGTCCATCTCTGCTTTGTCTGGAAAGATGAATTAGTGGCGTGTATTACCTGGGCTCCCTTACCGTCTAGCTTCTAGCTTTGTTTGGCCAATGGGAGACATTGATGGGAAGAGAGAGGTCAAGGGATTTGTTCTGCTCCCTCCCTGCTTATACTTATAAGATGCCCCCAGTGGCCCCAACTTTCCGGTACTCATGCCCTTGTGTAATTCTCTCTGCTTGAGCATGGACTGGGTGGGCCTAGTGATTCACTTCTAACAACCAGAAAGGGACAAAAGTGAATGGACTATCACTTCTGAGATTAGGTTATAACAGGCTGTGACTCTTGTCCTCTTTATACACCCACACTCTCTCTCTCTGGATCTTCTCAGCTTGCTTGTCCTGATGAAATCAGTGGCTGTGATGTGAGCTGCTTAGTGGGGATGTCCATACGGCAGCTTTAGCCTCAGTCAGGGACGAGTAAAGCCCCTCAGTCCAACTATATATGAGCAACTGAATCTTGCCAACGACCACGTGACTGAGCTTTGGAGTGGATCCTCCTGCAGCTGAGGCTTGAAGTGACTGAAGCCTCGACGATGCCTTCACCGTCAGCCTTGTTAGAGATGCTGAGAGGAAGACCAGCTCAGCTGTCCCGGACTCCTGGCCCACAGCAACCATGAGATGAGAAACGATGTTAGCTGAAGTCAGTAGGTTTTGGAATAGTTTGTCATGTGGCCACGGGTCTTGAACACAGCCTGGTGAAGCAATGGCTGTGTTCCTCTGAGACTCTGGCTCCGGCCTGGTGGCCCTAGTTCCATCTCCTGACTGATCTCAGGAAAGGCCATTTCCTTGCCATCCCTCTGTTTGAGGGATGGCTTCCTGCTACTGCATGTTCTTGCTTGCACCTCTGTAAAATATTATTAATTTTTCATTCAAGAGTTTCTCAAAAAATCTCTTCTGCGTGTGCCATCTGCTTTCTACCAGGACATTGACTTAAACATCCCTCCCTGTCCGACCTGTGCTGAATGTCTTTTTCCTTTTCCCCTCCACCTGTGGCCTGGGCTGGAGAGGTAGCAGAGCTCCAAAGGGAGGAAGTGACCCAGGTTCTCTGGCGTAGAGCTGACTCATCCAAGTCACAGACGTAAGTTATATCTACAAGGCCGTCTCACTCTGACTGCTGGGGTTCTCCTGTTCGGTCTTCTCTGCCCAGCTCTGGTGGGCTCTACCACATTCCCCTGATGCGCTTGGTCATTCATCCAGGCCTATGCAGGGAGGTGACAGACAAAGCAATGGAGTGGAATTTTAAAAACTCCAATTCTACTTTAACAAATACATGGCATTAATATGCGTCAAGCACTGTTCTCAGAGCTTTATAAATTTTAATGTTGTTTAATCCTCATAACAACCCAGAGAGATAGGTACTGTTAATACTCTCACTTCACGATGAGAAACTAAGACAAATGCAGGTGGAGACACTGACCTGTGATCACACAATTAGTAGGTAGCGGAACTTGTTTCCGATGTGGGCTCTCTGGTTCCAGAGTCTGCTATCAGCCACAAATCTCGGCTTCAGTATTAAATTCCAGTTGATAAGAAATGCTAGACCTCTGTAACATTAAGTTGCTGTAGTCTGTTTCTTGAAGGACGTGCTTATTCATTTAGCGCTGCACCGAGTCTTCACTGCTGTCTGTGGGCTTTGTCCGGTTGCAGCGTGGGGGGCTACTGTCTAGCGGCAGTGGCTTCTCATCGCGGTGGCTTTTCTTGATGCAGAGCGTGGGCTCTAGGCATGCAGGCTTCAGTGGTGCAGTTGCAGCACCCACTGGCTCAGGAGCTGGGTGCATGGGCTTAGCCTTGCTGCAGCACACGGGATCTTCCTGGGCCAGGGCTTGATCCCTGCCTTGGCAGGCAGATTCTTAATCACTGGCCCCCTCCAGGGCAGCTTAAGTTCCTGTAGTCTTAACTAATCAGTGCCTTATTATTCAGGAGTCTCGAGGGAAAACAGAACCAATTGTGTGCATGTATTTATTTCTTTATTTTAAGGGATTGTCTCACAAGATTATAGAGACTGGCAAGACCAAAATCGACAGTTTAAATCTAAAACAGCTACTGCTGTAGTTCAAGTCTGAAGGCCATCTGCTGGCAGAGTTCCAGCTTGCTTAGGGGAAGTTGGTGTTTTGTTCTATTCTGGCCTTCTGCTGATTGGATGAGGCCCACCCATAAATGGAGGACAATCTGCTGTACTCAAAGTCTACCAGTTTAAATGTTAATCTCATCAAAACACCCTAATATTTAGTCCATATCTGGGCGCCATGATCCAACTAAGCTGACACATAAAATGAACCTTTACAGTATCTCTCAACATTTCGATATTAGAGGGGTTAGTGGACATTAGGTAGGGCCCAGAGGGAAAAAGATACATTATGTGCAATTTCAGAAAGCTTTCTCCAGACTTAAAGTAAAAGACTCTGTTTTTCTGTTCCTGGTTTCCAGGGAGCCACAGAACAAGTCCACAAAGAAAACAAAAAAGCTGGTCCTCTTGCCTCTGATCTCAGCAGAAGGAATTCTCATGGCTCCCATGTGGCCCAGCTATTTCAGAAGTACAGTGATAACTGTGCCCTCAGCTCAGGGTTTGGGAGTCAGGAGAAGCGGGAGAGCTGGAATAAACTGGAGTGTGTCCTGTCAGACATTCCCCAGCCCTTGCAGTTAGGTGTGGCCATGAGACTGAGTTCTCCCATCAACACACATCTCTTGGTGGTACCAGAGAAGGAGCCACAGGGAGCCTCCAAGCCATGTAGCTTCCCCACTTCTGCGGTTGGAACAGTGATGAAGATGCCAGAATGACCTTGATGCCAGGTATTAAGGATGGCAGAGCAGTTGCCAGCATGAATCCCTAAATTACTACATGGCAAAGTTGTAGTTATTCAGTCGCTGAGTTGTGTCTGACTCTTTTCGACCCCAGGAACTGCAGCATGCCAGACTTCCCTGTCCTTCACTATCTCCTGGAGTTCACTCAAACTCAAGTTCATTGAGTTGGTGATGCCATCCAACCATCTCATCCTCTGTCTTCAGCTTCTCCTCCTGCCCTCAATCTTTTCCAGTATCAGGGTCTTTTCCAATGAGTCGGCACTTTGCCTGCTCCACCTTGACCATTTTCTAGGACAGATCTTGATTTGGGGCAGAAGAGTGGCTTTATTTGTAACACAATCCTCCTTCTCTTGGCCCCCTACCATGGAGACCCTTAGCGTGGACTGCCTTTGCTGAGGAATCCAACTTCTTTCTCATGAGAAGGTTGGTGGGCTGGCTCAAAAGGCAATTTTACTGTATGGACACCACTCCTTGCACCCATACCTACATTTAGGAGTCCAGATGTATCTGTTCCTGTGTTTATGCCTGTGAGTAAGCCTCAGGCAGATAGTCCCCCTAGAAATTTGACTGTTTCATGCATTGGAACTGAAGCCTTGACAAAGACACTTATCCAGAATGCTGGATCTGTGCTTCCTTGATGGATTTGGTGCCTTAAAACTTGTTCTCAGGCCCTGAAGGGGATCTTGCAGCTATAAACACATCCATCTGTTTATTCAGAAAATCAAAACATCTGTCCTCCCACTGGTGTGAAAGGTGCCAGAGGTGTTTGGGAGGAGCTGAAGGGTATTTGGTGTTCCGTGGGGTGAGGCTGGGGTGGTTCCAGGCTGTGTATGAGGAGGCAGGCAGGATCGTGATATGGTTGGGGCCCATAGTGGGTGAAGGTGGACGGAAATACATTTCCTCTTTCCGACAACTGATTAAGCACCACTGTATGTACATTGCCGAGGCACTAAGAATGAATGAGAATTAGATCTTGCCTCAGGAAAGTACAGTCTGGGAAGGTAGACAGAACCGGCCCATGCTGGGAGCTGGAAGGAGGGAAGCTGAGGGAAGGGGGCAGGGCAGGCACCACTTTCCCAGGGTGGGGATGGGGGGTTTGGGGGTGGGCTGCAGAAAGCAGCTCAGGAGCAAGCACGTCAGGCCTGGACAGGTGCGGGGCTGGAAAGGTGACCAGGAAAAGGAAAGTCGTGGCATGGGAAGTAGCTCATTTTGCCTGATGTGGAGGAGGCAAGAAGCGGAGTCTGGGGAAATTAGATGGGAAAAGCAGCCTGGATCCAGATCGTGCATACCTTGGATGTCAGGCTAGGAAGTGGGAGTCTTGTGGTGGGAAATGGGGAATCCCACGAAAGGATTTTAAATCAAAAGTGTTAGTGAGAGTGGGACATGATGAACATTTCTAATCCTACCTACCGTCGCCTATCTCCTACGATTTAATACAAAGCTTCCTCCCTTTCCCTCTGCCTTGCTCTGTTCCAGGCAAGAGCACCCTTTTTCTCTGTTCTGCTCCAGTGCATGACTCTTTCATAAAGTCTTTCCTCTCCCCGGCTCCTAAAGGTAGGAATCCCAGTCTTCCTTCCCTTCCATCCTTTTCTACTTTTCATCTTTCCTTCACTAACACCTCCAGTCACCAACCTTCCCAGGGTTGGGGCAGGAGGGAGAGGAAGAACTTATAGCCCACTGATCCTGGGGCACGGGCAGCCTCTGGGTTGCCTGCAGAGGAGGTAACAGTGACTGTGACAAGTCCGGCTAAGCCCATGCACCAGATCCAACGACGGGCGCTGCCTGGAGTCCCTGGACCGCTAATCTCAGGAGCATGGGTGAGGACAGACGGGAGAGAGATCTCTGTCACACCGGGATCCACCAGATACACGTTCTGATATCGAAATCAAACCCTGCTGTCTGTCATCCTCCCTAGGATGACCTCCCTAGGATGAGCAGACCTAGACTACTCATAGTAACCCTACGAATATGGAATTGTTCTCGCATTCTCTTTCAAATCTTGTTAAATGTTGGAGTTTCACAATTAAAATGGAAGAGACAGGACCTGGTTGTAGTGATGCGTCAGGACTAGTTCTGATTATTATGTGATATGAGGCCCCTGGCCTCCATTCCTTCATTCTTTCAACCGCAAGACTGGAGCACATATTATGCACCAGAGACTGTGTTAGGAGCTGAGGCTGTGGCTTCAGGAAGATAGACAGTTTTTGTTTTGGGGGAAGCTGATAATCCATAAAAGATTTGGAGGAATTAACATAGTTACACAAACAATGACTTCATTTCATTTCATTTCATTACATTACATGGTGCTAGAAAGGAAAAGTAAGGAGGCAATAAAATGGAAAATAGAAGCCTAAATCATTCTGGGGCTTCAGTAAGGCTGCTCTGAGGAAATCCATTGATGTGGAGAGATAAACAGGCCAGCACTGGAAGACTGGACAGGAGGGGTTGATGGGGATGGGGTGGGGGTGGGGGCTTCAAAGAGTGAGCTGCAAAAGGGACAAGTAGAGGTGTAAGAGTCTGGGTAGATGGGAGATAGTGTGGATCACTGGACCTGAAAAAGAATGCCGGAGTGGTAGAGACAGGGGGCAAGCCAGAGACAGAGGGTGCCTGGCTTCCTCTGATTGGTGGGCACAGGTCCTTGTGTGGAGTACCAGTTGGGAGGCAGGAGTGGGCTGCAGAGAGGAACTCGAGGGAAGCGCCTCTACAAGAAGGGAAGAGGGGTGCACAGGCAGGAGTCTTCTAGAGGCCATAAGGATGGGTGTGGGGGAAGGGCCATGCTCACGGGCAGATTCTAGTGCCGCAGCCAGAGCTGCCAGGAGGAGGCGAGCCGTGAGTCTCAGGCATCCATGTACAAGAGTAAGCTTAGCACAAAATCCTGGGAGATTCTGGTCTCCAGTGTGTCTGTACTGTCTCCCTGGGCCCCTTTTAATGACGGGGACCCATGGGAACCAGTCCTCTGGTGGTGGTTCTCTCCTCCTCTTCTCCCACCTTGGAGTCACCTGTTAAGTCAGTGAGGGCTGGCTGGGCTGGCTGGTGCCCGCCTTCCCTGTAGGCTGGTCCGGGGTAGCAGCTTGAGCTGGCATTGTTCTGAATGGCATCCAGGTATCTTTTGCCCCCCTCCCCCTCGCCCCCGGCTCTGTCCCACCTACACTTGGGCTGCCATCTCCAGCGACATCTGGGTCCTTTGGGAGACTGTGAGAGGTTTCTGGGGAGGGCTGTGGCAGGAGGGCTGTGCCCAGAAATCTCTCCCTCCATGTGGAAGTGGGCGTGTGTTGGCAGATGGAGGGAACGAAAGGTGCCCACTGAACTAAGAAGGCATCCTGAGACAAAAACACATGAGGCAGACGGTTCCATACAATCAATGAATCTGTTTATTATGTAGTGACTCACCAGGTGGGATGGCACAGACAATGATCCAGGAGCATTCCTGACTGCTCTCCACACCAGTGAGGGGCCGCTGGGACAATTTCATAGTTAACCTAGCATATGGAGGTAGGAGCTTGAAATAGGACATGCATTCCCAAGTCAACTTTGATGAATGGGTGGACAACCTCATGGGTGCTGGGACTATGTCAGGGAAAGTGAAAGTCGTTCAGTCATGTCCCACTCTTTGTACCCCATGGGCTGTATAGTCCATGGAATTCTCCAGGCCAGAATACTGGAGTGGGTAGCTTTCTCTTCACCAGGAGATCTTCTCAATCCAGGGATAGAGGCCAGGTGTCCTACAATGCAGGGGATTCTTTACCAGCTGAACCACCAGAGAAATCCTATGTCAGGGAAGTTTTCATAACTGTTTGGGCATCAACAGAGCATAGAGGCCACCTGATCCTAATGACTATTAAATTATCTATTAACTACAAAGCCCTTGGTGATGGATACAATTCACTACATAGCACAGTCCCAGGTCAGGACAAGGAAAGGACCGGAGTAACTGTAGGGGCCTAAGATGGCATCATTTATGCTCATAGGTATACAGTGTGTGAGTCAGGAGGTCAGACTCAATGTGCAGGAGAGAGTGGACTGTCTGAGGCTTCCCCAGTGGGCCAAGCCCCCCTCAGGTGGCTGCCATCAGGGTATCTGGAGTACCCTCCTCAGCAAGGCCTGGAGATGCCAGGATCATTTCTGGGGATCTCCACACAGTAACCAGAGTTTTCCAGCCTCTGTAGACTCCAACTAAGAGGTTTTTAGGCCCAGATAATGATTCTGAGCTCCAGAAAATTCTCCTAGTAAATCAGCCAGAGGATGTAGTCAGTTCTCGGCTTGCCCTTCAGATGAGGAGGTGACCAGTGATGGGATAGTTCAGGGTGGAAAGTCCAAAGGTGCTCAGTCTCCCTCAGCACTGCTGCTTGGGATTTGCATCTGTGCTGCGATGACAGAATCAGCCCTGGAGCGATGGGTTTGTGACTCAGCTTCGTAATTTACTGGCTGCATGATCTTGGGAGAGGCAGCTCACTCACCCCGCTTCAGTTGTTTTTCATTTGAGCATTGGAAATTATAGTCCTTTCCTGACAGGTTTATTGAGCAATATATATGTCAGGATTGGCCGTCTCCTTCCTCCATCCATACTAGGCCCAAGCTGGGGAGCAGAGGGTAACTGAAAACTTTGGTTTCTGGTCCTGACAAAGCCATTGACTTCCCTCAGGTGTCTTCTCTGCTTGGAGAGGCTCCTGCACTTACTCATTCCCTGGGGCTGCGATGAAAATGGACTGAGATTCATCTCTTGAGCTGCTTTCTCCGTGCTGGGCACTATGATGGGTTCAGACAGACAAAGATGGGTAGTAGGTTGCGGCATTGTCTTGAGGGATGCATGGCGGCAAGAGCCCCTGACAGAGGATGAGATAGTACTATTAAAAAAATTTTTTTTATTGTATTTTTAATTGGAGAATAATCACTTTACAATAATGCGATGGTTTCTCCCATAAATCAACACGAGTCAGCCATAGGTATACATATGCCCTCTCCCTCTTTAATCTCCCTCCCACCTCTCTCCCCATCCCACCCCTCTAGGTTGTCACAGAGCCCTGGGTCGAGCTCCCTGTGTCATACAACAAATTCCCACTGGCTATCTATTTCACATGTGGTAGTGTATATGCTTTAATGCTACTAAGGGACAGTACTATTAGCAGGAGACCGCAGGACCAGGAAGAAAAGGCATGCTCCTCCTAGTTCACAGGTTTAGGGGCGAAGTTCTGCCCAGCCACTTAGTAGATGGGTGATTTGGGGTTATGTCACAAGTCACACAAGCTCCCTGGTGATCTCTGTGTCACAAGTCACGAGTCACACAAGCTCTCTGTGTGATCTAAGTGTCTCCGGGGCACTCGAGAAGCTCAGATGGGAAAAGCTCAGGGGTGTACACTGGGGGAGGCTCCTCTTTCAGCTCTGGACGTGTTCTCCTGGCTGCCTGCTCCATCCAGCTTCCACTCCTCTCTCCTGCTCGGTTAGTTGTGAGCATGTCTTGGCTTTCTCCCTTCAACACAAAGACATCTTAAAAATAAGCAAAATATTTCCTTTGCATGAATCCTTTTTAGCTTCTTTCCAACTCTTGAACAATCAAGCTTTTGGAAAAAGCTGTAGTTTCTTTTTTTTTTTTTCCTTGACATCCTCATTTAACTTTACATTGTTACTGCACCACAGTGTTCCCACCACCATCCCTGGAATAGAAGCAGTCCTTGCTGAGTACAAGTGCACCCTCTCTTTTAAGTACATTCACTCTCTTCTCTTTGTCTCTTTCTTGTACAAGTACACTCAAGTACCCTCTGCTTTCCAGCCTGTGGGTCTGTGACTCTGCTACACACTCATCTTGTGAAACGCTGGGAGGTCTTCCCCCTCTTTTTCTTTCCCCACTCCCTCTCATTTTTGGCCACCCTTTACCCCCTTTGACTCACCTATCCCTGCCCCTTCAATTTTCCCCACTGTTCTATTCTTAGCCCCTTTCTCTTCCCTCTTACATACTCTCTCCTGTGACTCATCCTTGGATTCATGCTTGGGACTCCCACATGTTCATTCTGGCCCTGATCCCTCTCCTGCTCATGAACATCCACCAACCGATGGCCCATCCCAGCATGGACTGAAGTCTACCGAACCCTACCAGTTGAGAACTGATCTCAATGGGCCTCCCCCTCCTTTCCCCCATTATCTCTGCCTCCTCCACCACTATTTTCTGTTTTGACAGCACCAGCATTCACCAGTAATCTAAATCAAGATCTGAGAGCAATTTCGCATTTTCCCTGCCCTCCTAAACACCTGTGTTACAAGGACCTGCAGGGCTATCAAGTCTTCCGCTTTATGTGCTTCTTTTTGTCATTTGTGGGGCCTCAGCATCTCCTATCAACGCGAAAGAAGCAGCCTCATAACTGATCTTCCCTCTGGTAGTCTCAGCTCAGCCCCATCTCCCCGCTGTTAAGGTGATTTCCCATACACAAACTCTGGCAGGACACACGTGTCCTTTCATCAACAAGCTCTGGTCTGTTGCTTCAGTTTTAACCCCTTCTCACTCCCTCGACCAAACCCTCCCTCAAATTTCTTTCAATTTCTCCCCAAAGTTTTGTTATTCTTGCCTCTGCCTCTTCATGTATTTTCCTCCATATACTGTGTTTAATGTCCTCCTACACTTGGATGGCACGGCTTCATTTTATCCATCCTCCAAGATTTAGATCTTGGATACTTACTTGGCCTTCCAGTCTTCCTCCCCCTCCCCACTGAGTCAGGTCAGAGTCCTGGGTGAGGTGTCTCATGGGCTCCTTGTCCTTCTATCTTTGCCTCAGTCGGGCTAACCTAAGGCTTTCTGGGCAGAGCTGAGTCTCCCACATGAGGCTTCAAACCCTGTAGCACAGGACTGTGTTCATCTGTCCATGCATCCCTGGTCCAAAGCAAGATGCCTGACCCACAGTAAGAAAGCGGCATACTTCGATGGGGTAAGAGTAAACAAGTGAAACCACATGTCTTCAGAATGTGGGCTGAAGAGATATGGAGCTGGTGGACTAAGCTTAGATTACTTAGCAACATTAAATCTGTTGGAAACCGGGAATTTCTCTAATACACTCAGCTGCTTGTTTTGATGTATGCTTTGCTGGAATATCTGGGGGGTTCTACAGGGAACCTGGCCTGATAGCCCCTTTCTCCGTCTTGCGAGGCACTCTGGTGCTGGCAGAAGCCTGGTGATTCAGGCCATAGAAGCTTTCTTAAGTCTGGAAAGAGAGCTTGCATGTTCTTAAAGGTGTGGGGGGTCTCTGTGGGGTTCCGTGATGAAGAGAGCTCGCTCTAGGCTTCAGATTCCTCAGGAGTCTGTGGTGGGACTCCCCTGGACAGGAGAAGATTGGGGATGCTTGGCTTGGGAGAGAATGGGGTGCTGTGTCTAACTGGGCCTCCAGCAGGATCTCCAGTAGGAAGAGTCGGGGAGTTCCTGTATTTGGGGTGGGAATAAAGTTGGGAGTCAGGAGGTAAGTCAGTTCTCACACTGGAGGTGGGTGAGGAGGCCTCTGAGGGGGAGCAGGGAGGATTCAGAGGAAGATGCCTGGGCCCTGGTCCTTCTGCAAGTACCGGGCCCTGGAAGCACAAGGGTCAGTGTGACAGGGTATCTTCCCTCACTGAAGATACAGTCCAGGCTTGGCAGTAAACTTCCCTGAAGAATTTGTTGTTGGTAATAGTATTGCCTGTCGTGGGGAGTACCGAGAGGAGGGAAAGGGGAGATCTGCAGCGGTTCAGGGATGCTGCGGGGAGAAGCGCTGAGACATTAGATGAAATGCTCAGAGGCAGTTTGGTCACCAGAGTGAGGAGAGGAAGTACTTGCTCCTGAGGCCTGCAGCCCAGTGTGGAGGGGGTCAGGGATGGGGAGGGCCTGGGTTGGGCCGAAGGTTCCAGCTGCAGGAGAGCATGGGGGCCTGTGTTTGTGTGTGTGAGTGCTGTGTGTCTGTGGTGTGTCTGTGTGTATTCGTAACGTGTCTCTGTGTATAATTTGTGTGTGCTGTGTTTCTCTGTGTGTGTGTATGTGGTGTGTGTGTATATGGTGCGCATATGTGGTGTGTGTGTGGTGTGTGTATACAGTGTGTCTGTGTGTCTATGTAATGTGTGTGTTGCGTGCCTGTGTGTATAATGTGTGTGGTGTGTTTAGCTGTGGGTGTGTATGTGGTGTGTGTATGAGAGGTGGTGCGTGTGTATGGTGTGTGTATATGGTGTGTGATATGTCTGTAGTATGTGTGGTGTGTGTGCTTGGTGTGTCTGTATATATATGTCATGTGTGTGTGTGTTGTGTGTCTGTGTGTCTCTGTGGATATGTATGTGGTATACGTGGTGTGGTGTGTGTGTATGTATGTGTATGGTATGTGTGTGTGGTGTGTGTGTATGGTGTGTGTGGTACGTCCTTGCATGTATGCAATGTATGTGTGCTGTGTTTACCTGTATGTACGTATGTGGTATGATGTGTGTGTATCTATAATACGTGTATGGTATGTATATGAGGTGTGTGGTATGTGTGTGGTGTGTTTGTGTGTATATGTCATGTGTGTGTGTCTGTTATAGTGTGTGTGATGTATGTATCTGTGGGTATGTATATGGTGTATGTGTGTGGTGTGTGCTATGTACGTGGTATGTGTGGTATGTCTGTGTGTATATGTACTGTGTGTGTGGTACGTCTGTGCATGTATGCAATGTGTGGGTGCTGTGTTTATCTATGTGTATGCATGTGGTGTGTGTGTCTGTGGTGTATGTGGTGGGAGTATGTGGAGTGTGGTGTATGCAGAGGTATGTGTGTGGTACGTGAGGGTGTGTGTGTCTGAGCGGGAGGTATGTGGGAAAGATACTCTCTTCTTAATCCAAAAGCCGTCTTGGGCAGATCATTGCACGGCCAACAGGAAGAGTTCCTGCTGCTTGCACAAGTCTTCTCCAGGAGGAAAGCAGCCCCCGGGGTCTGGAGTCCGCACTGCCGACAGCCTCTGCACTGTCCTGCCCCTCTGACTCCTCCACTTTCTGGGCCTGAGGAATAAAAGGGTTGGGGACTCCCGGGAGTGGTAGTGAGGGGCCAGAGGTCTGTACGGTAAAGACTTTTTCATTAACTTAAAACAAGATGCTTGTCATACATTTAAAACAGATCCTTGATGACCCATTACCAAGCCTAGGCTGTTACCCAAACTGGAGCGGGCGTGGAGGCATGGAGTGGAGCCAGGGGCTGGGATGGCATGCTGAAGACAGCCATCGCTCTCTCCTTATTTGAGGGGTGACTGCTAGATGCTTGGCTGAACATCCTTGTGACTGTCAGAGCGCTGACCTGACCCCACTCCTGTCATCTCTTCTGCTATCCTCAATATAAGGAGGGTGGGAATACGGAGTCCAGAGGGAGGAGGTGTCCCTTCTTCTAAGAGGATGGGAGGGACTTCCCTCGTGGTCCAGTGGCTAAGACTCCTCACTCCCAATACAGGAGGCTTGAGTTCAATACCTGGTCAGGGATCTAGATCTTGCACGCCACAACAAAGGTCGAAGATCCCATGTGCCGCGACTAAGACCCAGTGCAGTCAAATAAATAAAAACAGGATGGGAGACAAGACCCAGTGCAGTCAAATAAATAAAAACAGGATGGGAGCTTCCTGTATCTAAGACGTAGACTGCAAGTGCCTTTCCCTGGTCACCTCACCCTGACCACCTTGACTTCACTGGTCTTTCTCCAAGCACCCCTCGGCACTCTAGCCTCGAGTGGTCTCCCTGAGCTGGTAGAAGGTGACCCGCCACCTCTGTCAAGCGCGCCAAGGAGGACCCAAGCTAAACTGGCTGAAATTCACATAGGCTTGCCAGAAAAGTGTCCTCGGAGTCAGTGTTCCAGGCTGTGAACAATTTCAGAGTGGCAGATCATGTGCCTCTGAAGGAGAGTTAATATTTAGAAATGATCAACGAACCATCAAGAGCCAAAGGTGAGGAACAAGGTGGAGGGAGATTTGGGTTGAAACTCAGTCTGGTTAATTCATCACAAAGCTCCCTTTTTATTTGGCTTCTGAATTCACTCTGAAAGTCAGTTCAAAAGAGGAGACAATTCTAGAACAACGGAAGTTTGCTTGGGATAAGTATGGCTTCCCAAGTTGACAAGTCTGAAGATGGTGAAATTCTGATTTACTTGAGACAAGTTCTCCTCTTTTTATTCCCATCAAATTGGGACTTGGCTTAACCAGGTCTTTGGAACACTTAGTACATTCTAAATTCCTTTATCCTGACAGGATGGAGAGCTGAGGAATCATCAGAACTCGCAGGGAGGCAATTAATGTGGGAAGAGTTCCTGGACAAGGAGGCCAGAGAGGGGAGATGGAAGTGTGGGCCTTCAGTGCTGAGGACTTGTTAGTGTAAGGCTTGGATGCAGAACTGGGGCATATGAACTGAGGGGGGCAGTTGGTAGAAATCCAAGGTAAATCATCAGAGTGGAGTTTTAAACAGGAGGAAAGGAGGGTCATTTGGTTTGCATGCCATTCTCTGCCTTTGGATAACTGGAACCAGTTTTAAAGTATCCAGTGCCAGCTGAGTAGGGTCGAGATCTTCTCCAGGCTCCAGTAATTCTGACTCACCTCCTTAATCCCCAGGGTGCCTGGCTGCATGGAGAGCCAATTTCCTCATGGAGATGACTTGGATGAACAGGATTTTTATGTTCTTATAGCTCATGTGAATGCCTGGGGTGTTGTGGGCTGGAGGATGAGGTAAAGGGTTGCCTGAGGTTTATAGGAGGCAACTTGTCTTGTTCTCTGTAGAGATTCTAGGAACTCTGGGGGGCTGCTGTCCCGAAATGTCCTCAGTTGGCCACAAGTCCTGGCTCCCTCTGGTCCCCTGGTGCTCTACCGGGTAGAATTCTGACCTCTTTCCTATTCCTGTTGTGAATTAATGACAAGGAAGAGGCCCGTTGGGTAAGGAGAAACATTTAACCTCCTCAGACACTTAGCTGAGAAGAGTCCTAGGGAGAATTTATTCCATCCATATTCATCACACCAGTAGAGAGAAGGGAATGGTGGCCTGCTCCAGTATTTTTGCCTGGATAACCCCATGCACAGAGGAGCCTTCATGGGCTACAGTTCATGGGGTCAGGCTTTGACGTATACTGCAGATCTGTGATTTCTGCTGTTTGCTATGTTCTCTGTTTCATGGATTTATAGTCCAGCTTTCTCAATGTGGGGACAGGGGAGGAAGACTCCAGCTCTACTTTTCTCTAATATTTATTTTTAATGCACAATAAATAGACTTGACCCACCTTCCCATCGGGAGAAATTCGACTGTCTTTTCAATGTCTGTGTGGATTCCCAGGAGCGTCTGCCCTTTTGATCCCTATGATTTCCTCTTCCTGCTGCACTGTCAGTGCCATTTGTCTTAATCCCTTAAGCTCTTTGAGACTTGCGTGTGTGCTAAGTCCCTTCAGTCATATCCGATTCTGTGCTATGTTATTGACTGTAGCCCGCCAGGCTCCTCTGTCCATGGGGTTCTCTTGGCAAGAATACTGGAGTGGGTTGCCATGTCTTCCTCCAGGGGAATCTTCCCAATCCAGGGGGTCTCCTGCATTGCAGGCAGATTCTTGACTGTCTGAGTCACTAGGGAAGCCCTCTTTGAGACCTGAATCTCCCCAGATATGGAGCATAGCCCCTTTCTCTACATTTCTCTGAGCACCAACAAAATAAGGCTTTTGTCTTGGTTGAAAATTTGGGGTTAAATTCTAGCACAAAAACACAAACTGTGAATATTAATAATTAATATTTCCTGTGCCAAGAAAGCTTTACACCATCTCTGGATCCTTCCTTGGACCTTCACTTCCCCCAACCACGCTCTTTCCCTGGCACCCTCTATCCATCTACTGAACTTTATTCTTTATCTGTGCACTTGATAAATATTTACTAAATAGCAACCACGTGCACTGTTCTGCTCACTGACTAGTGTAAGTGGTTTAGTTCTCTCTGTCTCTTACACCCAAGGGAACCTCACCTTTCTCCACTGAGAATGCAAAACTAGCGCCAGTCAAGGGAGCCGTCTTTGACCAAATGTTCACATTACATACCTCGGTCAGAGAACAATCTTTGTATCCTGTGATAAACCACGACAAACCACAGCACTGTCAAGCACCGTCCCTCTCTCCTGACCCTTTATTCTACGAATTGCTGACTCACTAGTGAGAAGAAATTTATCTCTAGCTTTATAATACCAATGACTGCAGACCATATACTAATCCTTGTAGCTATGATACTCATGCGAGGAACTGCTGTTTTCCTACCAATGAAATAAGGAACAGATCAACAGTTACTTTGCATTTTCCTCTACTGACTGTGTGCCTTATTCAGAGAACCCAGCTCTTTTAGAGGAATTCCTCGTAAACCAGGCAAAATAAAAAGTTTTATTTTAAATGGTCAGATTTGCCTCTGACTCTTCTAATTTTCTTTTGATACTAGCCAAAGTTCCTTTCTTTTAACATTACACAAAGCTCGCTGCAATATTCTCTAATCCACAAAAAGATGTACATCTGGATAAATAAGGCCATTATTTTGGAGAGCAGGAGGTCAGTAGTTAATTATTTTTTTTTAATTTTTAATTTTTTCCCTTGTGGCTCAGCTGGTAAAGAATCCACCTGCAATGTGGGAGACCTGGGTTCGATCCCTGGGTTGGGAAGATCCCCTGGAGAAGGGAAAGGCTATCCACTCTGGTATTCTGGACTGGAGAATTCCAAGGACTAGTCCATGGGGTCACAAAGAGTCAGACTCGACTGAGCGACCTTTGCTTTCACTTGTATTTATTTGGCTGTGCCAGCGGAGTGCCCAGCTCTCAGTTGTGGCCTGTGGGTTCTAGTTCTCTGACCAGGTATGGAACTCAGGCCCCCTACACTGTGAGCACAGAGTCTTAGCTACTGGGCTACTAGAGAAGTTCCCCGTAGCCAGGTATTTTGATATAAATTATCCTATAATAAGAACGATGTAATTTGATTTGTATAAGGAGGGTCTGGGAGAAGAAGGAGGTCCCCCTGAAGGCTGAGGTAATTCTTTGGGCAATGGTTGACCCTCAGGTCCTTGCCTGGCACACTCTCTGCCTCTCTTCCCTCTCACCCTCTCCCACCACCTACTCCAGATTTTTGGCTTTCTTGCTGCACGAGTTTATCCAAGGCAGCTCTTGGCTCTATCACTGATATATTTCTGGGCAGTGGCGTGGAAGAAAGTTTTCTAGAATGGACACAAGCCAGGGACCAAGGGAGGGTCATAACTCAGATTCCCGCCACCTGTTTCTGAAGCCCCAGCAGCAGTCTTGTGAGGCAGGGGATAGATGTGGGCGGCTGTGAACCCTGGCAGTGAGTGCTCCCTGGGAGAGTCAGGATTCCATTAGTTGGGTTGTTTGAATCCTGGTTTTTCATTTTTAAATTCTCTGTTTATTTTCCTTAAGTAAAATCACCCTGAACATTCTAGACTAGTTCTGCTGTGCTAAACCAATTACACCAAAGGTGTTTTTCCACACACGAGCCTGGGGGATGTCAGGGGCCAGAATGTGACGGTGCGGCAGGGACATTCTCCAGAGCATCTCACAGGGACATCCTGGCTGCCCGGCCTGGCTCTCTCCCTTCTTTCTTCCAGCACAAAACTCTTACTCAGCATTTCTGAGTTTACCGTTAGGAAAAGGGACAGTTTTTATATCCAGGGCTCCTTTAAGGACTGAGTTTTCAAGGAGAGTTGGGGGTATGGGGAATGCCAAGCAAACTAGCCCCAATCAAATAGAGCATCAAGGTGAGAAATAGTGGTGAAAAGAGACCCACATGGTAGGATGGTTTCTGTGAGAACTGGGGACGGGCTTTGGGTGTGGATGGGGGCTCCTCTAGGGCTCCCCAAGTGGTGCTGGTGGTAAAGCACCCGTCTGCCAATGCAGGAGACAAAAGAGACGTGGGTTCGATTCCTGGGTTGGAAAGATCCCCTGGAGAAGGAAATGGCAGCTCACTCCAGTACTCTTGCCTGGAGAATTCCATGGACAGAGGAGCCTGTTAGGCTGCAGTTCATAGGGTCACAAAGAGTTGGACATGACTAAAGTGACTCAGCACGCAGGCATGTGCATGAGGGGGTGGTGGGGGATGGGGGGGTGCTTCGCTAGGGCCCCAGCCTGGGTTGCCATATTCATTAAGCAGTCACCTGGCCCTTCCTCCCTTCCCTTTGTCTTAGAATGTTTTTTACTTTCGCCACTGTGGATGCTTGTAAGCTGTGCAGTTCTGGCCTCTGGTTATACAACATCACATCTACAGAAAGCCTCCTGCCCTGTGTCTGGTTCACCTTTGGTCTGTAAATGTCATTCTCAGGGAAAATCTCTGCTGAACAACCAGGAGAACTTGGATTCTTCTCGCAGCTTTGCTGAAGCCTCACTGGGTCTCTCTGGAAAGCCACTGCCCCTCCCTTGGCCCATGCTCTCCTCCTGTGTAAAGCAAGTGGGTTTCATTAGAACCCTCTCCGGCCCTTGCCAGTTCTGGCATCCCAGCTGGGCTGCCCCTTGCCAGCTCTCCCAGTGCTTTCTGGCTGATGCAAGACCGCCTGACACCGGGACTGGAACCGGGCCTGAGTGGAAAGTTCCCTTTCCAGGGAGGATGCTAAGTCCCTGCTTTGGACTGACAGTGTTTACAGCCCCTCCTTCCCCTGTCTCCCCCAGGCCCAGGACACTTTGCCTGAGAGAAGCCCTGGATTAAGAACTGTTTCCTACCAGCTTTGTGTGTTTTCCGTTGGAGGCTGCCCTCCAGTGAATGAGGACAGAAGTGCTTGGAGGAGGCAAGTCCTAGCGTGATCAGCTGTCTGGACAGTTGCAGCAAACCCTGGACAGTAGAGGGCACTGCGGGAGCAGACTGATGTTGCCCTGGCAGCCCGCCCCTTCCTTCAGAGGTCATCTCAGGCCACCCCGCCTTTAAACCAGACTGACCTTTATCCAGCCCAGGCCAGCCCCTCGGCTGTTTCATTTTTGTAATTTTATAATTCCCTCTATACGGAAGGTGCTTGATGTTTGTTCGTCAAATAAATGAACTTTGGAAAGAAACAAATCTCTTCCCGGTTCTTCCAGGGACAAAGGAGAGGTGCTCCTGCCGCAGGTTTCCCGTCCCTTGCTATCCTTGTTGGAACACCAAAGTCTCCCACCAAGGCCGCTTGCTTCCCAACATCTAGAGACAAGGAAGCAGGCAGTACTGAGTCCAGAGCAGCAGTCTTTTTTTTTTTTAATTTATTTTTTTATTGCAGTATAATTGCTTTACAATGTTGTGTTAGTTTCTGTTGTATAACAAAGTGAATCAGCTCTGTGTGTACATATATCCCTTCCCTCTTGAGTCCCCACCTCCATCCCACCCTTCTAGGTCAGCACAGAGCACCTAGCTGAGCTTCCTGGGCTATACAGCAGCTTTCTACTAGTTATCAGTTTTACACATGGTCTCTCAGCTGGTAAAGAATCCGCCTGCAATGCAGGAGACCCCAGTTCGATTCCAGGGCTGGGAAGATCCCCTGGAGAAGGGATAGGCTAACCACTCCAGTATTCTTGGGCTTCCCTGGTGGCTCCAACAGAAAAGAATCTGCTTGCAATGCGGGAGACCTGGATTCAATCCCTGGGCTGGAAAGATCCCCTGGAGGAGGGCATGGCAACCCACTCCAGTATTCCTGCCTGGAGAATCCCCATGGACAGAGGAGCCTGGTGGTCTATAGTCCTTGGGGTTGCAAAGAGTCAGACATGACTGAGTGACTAAGCGCAGTGTCTATATGGCAGCGCTTCTCTTTGAGAACAGCAGTCTTGAATCACTGTTCTGGCTGTGCCCAGGCTCTGTTTTTTATTTTGCTAAGTCCCAGGAATTGCTTAGGTCAAGAATATCTCTGAGAGGGAGATCAATAGACAGATCAGTGAGCCTGAGGCCAGGAGTATGTACCAGAGGAAGGTGTGGGCAGTCCTCCCATTGTCTCTGACAGGAGAATAACCAAGGCACGAGGTCCTGGAGGACCTAGGATCATGGGGCAGTGTGTCCTCCCCTCCAGGTGGTTCTCACCCAGCGCCGGGCGAGGCCTGATGTGGAAGAGGGTGGAGTTATGGCCTGAGAGCTCTGCAGTCTGGTCCTCTGGGGGAAGGCCAGGCTGTTCTTTGAACACCGTGGAAGATGCACCAGTGAACTGTTCTGGGCTTTCAGGGAGCTTGCAGGTGAGCAGTGTGGAGAGGAGATGAAGTGGAGGTTACTTCAGAGGTGCTCTCTGATGTGCTGAATATGGGCTCCTGGTGCAAGAAGGAAAGGCCCATGGGAGCAGCATGGAGGCTTCATGGACCAGGCAGAGGATGCAGCTCACTCAAGCAGGAGGCGGCAGGTTTCTGCGTTGGGAGTTGGCAGTGGGGGTTAGTGGGAAGTGGTGGTCATGATCATGAGGAGCTGTCACCTCAGTCTATAGAAAGGATGTGATGAGATGAATCTGGACGGGCAACTTAATTGTGGCTAGGGAACTTTCATTTGTTAGTATTTACGTATTGTGGCTCAGATGGTAAAGAGTCTGCCTGCAAATGTGGGAGATCCAGGTTCGATCTCTTGGTCAGTAAGATCCCCTGGAGAAGGGAACGGCAGCCCACTTCAGTCGGTTTCCTGGAGAATTCCATGGACAGAAGAGCTTGGTGGGCTACAATCCATAGGGTTGCAAAGATTCGGACATGACTGAGCAACTAACAAACATTTCAATGTGTGAAGGAGTACATTTTTCTTCAATTAAAAAATTTTTTTTGTTGTTGTTAGAGGTGCCTGAAAATAAAAGGGTATATATTCCCTAAGAAAGAACATGTCCAAGCAATAGTCATTTCATGTATGTTAGGGGAACGGATGCATCAATTCTCTAAATTCCATCTATCATTATAGTCACTTTCTGAGTCCAGGTTGCTATAACTATCTACAATAACCCCCTAACTGGTATCTTGGCCTCCAGTCTTTCTGTCCCCGATGGTTCTGCCAGAATGAGTTTTGATAAAGCGTATGTCATGCCAACTTTCACTTTAAAAATCTTTGTCAGTCAGTTACCTGCAGGATCAATTCTAAACTCTTTAGCATGGCATTAAGGCTTAAAAAAACACTAGTTCCTTTTTAGGAGATTCTGAGAAAATGGGGCAGCTGTAGCATAGATTTAGAATTTTTCTGAATTCCCACTTATATACAGAGTAACTAAATAGCAATATCCCCAAATCATGAACAATACTTATAAGAAAATTAGTTACAATATCTTCACAAATCCCAGAATGCAAGGGGATGAGGGCGAGTCACCTTCTGACATGCAAGTGTGTTATTAATGTCTAGAAGGGAGAGAGGAGAAGCAAGTGATAGGAAACTCTGCAAACTCGAGAGCAGAAAATCTCCCAAATATCCAGCAGGTATTTCCTGGAAGGCATCATTAATGGAGTGAGGTTTTCCTCACTCCATTCGTGGGTGGGAGCCGGGGGCCTGTGGGGAGTCTGAGGGGGCTGGTTGGCCAGGACAGTCAACCCCTTGTTGATATAAAACTATCAGAGCTCCCTTCTGGGGAGGAGAAACTGGTGAGAGTGGAATAAAAATCAGGCAGGATAGGGACAAGAGTGGCCCCCTCCCCCCGCAAAAAAAAAAAAAAAAAAAAAAAAAATTGGCCAGGACAGTCAACCCCTTGTTGATATAAAACTATCAGAGCTCCCTTCTGGGGAGGAGAAACTGGTGAGAGTGGAATAAAAATCAGGCAGGATAGGGACAAGAGTGGCCCCCTCCCCCCGCAAAAAAAAAAAAAAAAAAACAAAACAGGGAAGAAAAGGTGAGGGTGAGATAGGGGAACAGAATGGGAAATCTGACAAAGGAAGCCAGCACATTTATTTTCTAACACTATGTGAAAAGAGCGGAAGAGGGAAATGAAGTTAGAAAGGCCTCCCTGAACTACGTTTTCTGAAATTTCAAGAATACCAATTTTATGTAAAAATGAGCAGAAGAAAGGTATTAAAGTCAAATATTATAAAAACTATTTTTATGAAAAAGGAAAAATACCAGAATAGCATTCTTACAGACAAGGAAGGCATGCCAAGAAAACATATCAAAGAACTTATCAAATCTTATAATCTTTTATTTAAAAATGAAGTAGGGGCTTCCCTGGTGGTCCAGCAGTTAAGACTCCATGCTGCCAATGCAAGGGACTCAGGTTCTATCCCTCATCAGGGAACTAGATCCTACAAGCACTTGCAAGATTCCTGAGCCCCAGAGCATGAAATAGTTATACACTCAACAAATTAAGATATAGTGTTATAAGGATGAGACATGAAACAATAGACTGGTTCCAAATTGGGAAAGTGGTACATCAAGGCTGTACGTTGTCACCTTGCTTATTTAACTTATATGCAAAGTG